>VNJW01002120.1:0-150000 GCA_008042615.1 Drosophila auraria | reverse complement strand
AAAAACTGGTCATGTGGCTACTGTTCCTCTTGAGCAACGTAGGACGGTCAATTCTGATTGGTACACCACCATTTGTTTGCCTGAAGTCTTCGGTGAAATTCGAAAAACGAACAAGGGAAGACGAATCATTGTGCACCATGACAATGCGAGCTCTCACACATCGGCTCAAACCAGCGCCTTTTTGACTGGCCAAAACGTCGAATTGATGGGTCATCCGCCGTACAGTCCTGACTTGGCACCAAATGACTTCTTTTTATTCCCTCACATCAAGAAGAAAATGCGTGGTCAACGATTTTCGTCGCCAGAAGATGCTGTTGAAGCATTCAAAAACCATGTTTTTGAGGTGTGTCAATCAGAGTGGAAAAAGTGCTTCGAAAATTGGTTTGAGCGCATGCAAAAGTGTGTAAATCTTGATGGAGAATATTTTGAAAAACAATAAAACTATTTTCCTTAATAAATATTCGTATTTTCATTATTAGGCCAGAAATATATGTAGCAGCCCACGTATCAAGGAAAATCGAACGTTTTTCTGCTTCGACCGCAAAGCGGGAATATTTTCCTGCCACAAATCAAAAAGCATCGCATTATGCAGTGCCGTCCACAAAATGCTACGTTCGTGCTAGTTTTCATTTATCTTTATGCCTAAAATATTTATCATTTCCAAAACAATAGGAAATTAGAAAAGGTTTGGAGAAGGAACTTATAAAACATCAACAATAATCGATATGTTTCGGTTTTTTTCTTCAGTATATATAAAAACTTTCGGGGCGAATGGTGAATGTTTCGTTCGTCAATTTGGGATGACCTCATTCTTCTTATGGGAGATCCTGCTTTAAAGAATGGATCATCCTTGAGAATGTAGCAGAATGTTGCCGAGGAATTGCGCTATACAAATATGGACCAACTCTCGAGAATTCGATTTTATGTAGCAGTGTTCTAGGAGTGAGAACCGCACAATGCCCAGATTGGCAAAATTCCATCCAATTTCCTCTTTCTAATTAACGTCCCACAGCGATTCGCGCCACGGATCATCCTTTGTGCCTGATGGACATGAGGTAATAGCCTAGTACAACTACGCCGATGACGGCACCGTGGTGTACTACATCAATGGATTCCGTATCATGCACGGATGGACCCACTCTGACCGCGGCCTCGCTGGGTAGGAACTCACACCTGTTTGTTTGGTGAGTCCATAACTGCTTCCATATTTCCATCTCATTTTTCTGCATTTTATTAAGATGTCCTTGCATTTTTGAATTTGAACAGATATTTCTTATTTATGTTCTTATTTTCTCATTTAAATCTAAAAATAATAATCAATTCCAGTCTTAAAAAGAAACTCGTTTACTTTGAAAAAAAAAATTCATAAATGAGTAAAAATTTAATAAATAGATTCAATTATGGATTCAATTTGGAAAATTTGCGCTTAAGCTTTTGCAGACTCTGCTATGGGATAATATAATTTCAAATGCCTCCTGCCATCCTCACATTACTTTATGCCTCCTGTCAGTCGAGTGGCTGTGGTATCGTAAATGTACAACGAAATTGTTTTATGGCCCAAGACCCGCCAGGAGGAGCTATCACACCTGAAGTACCATCCGGCATGTGGGCTCAGGATGGAGATTCCTTGTGGCTTTAAGCTCCCCATGGCGGCCTCAACATTAATATCTGGTTTTAATGGGGATTTGCTTAGTAATTAAAGTCTTTTTGGCTTTTAAAGAATTTGAAGAGAATTACTAAAGTATATAAAATGGGATTATTTAATAATTAAAAGTTGTTTTCTTCTTGGTTAGTGTAATATAAAATTCCAATCTACTTAAATATAAATAAAAGGACACATTAAGGGTTTCTTTTCTTCTTGGTCTTTACCTGCAAACAAATCCAAAAGCACAGGGATATGGGATCGGCAGTCATGCAGACAAAGCTTTCCAACAAACTTAACCTGGAGTTGGAGTTGGAGCTGGAGTAGCGGCTTGGCAGTGGCTGTTGATAGAGATTATTGGATAATGGTTGGCGGAACTATGTGCCACGTCTGCCTCTGTTATAAGAAGAAAGTTGTTCCATGGTTAGAGAGCTACACAGAGAGAAAGGGCGGGCAAGAGGGTGAGCATAAGCGAGGAGCGGTGAGCGAGTGCGGAAGCCACGGCAAGGATACAGAAGCTGGCGGTGAGTGTCTCCAGCCAGGCTGGCACACATGTTAAATACATCTAAAAATGCCTTTATTCTAGGGCGAGTGCTGCGAACCAAAAGCGAGACCCCAAACCCCCGACCACGAACCCTGAACCCAAGTTAACTCGGAGACGAACAATGGGACCCACTCACATATGGCATATTCAATGCTCACGCTTGCGTGGCTGGGAGGTGGAGGATGAGGGATGTATCCGGCGACGGCAATGCCAACGGAGACCAGCTCTCGTCGTCGCCATTTGCCTCTCGCACCCGTGCTCGACATCAAACGCTTTTCACACTTAATTGGGCGTAAAATTAAATCAGAATTGATTAAAACACTTGAATGACAGCAGCAGTCGAAGCCTTAGCTACAGGGTCCCAAACTCCAAAGTCGACGGGACCCGGCCAAAAACGTCTAAGCGTAAACAAACTTTTTGGTTTCAATTTTTCCAGCTGACGCATGGCACGTAGCTTCTTTCCCCTGTTTTCCCCCTCAAAGTTTAGTCAGCAAAGTGTCCCTATGCCCAGTCCCTTTCCCATCCTCAAAGGCGGACTAATTGCTGCCTAGAAACTCCCAGCTCCAGCTCCTCTAGCTCTCCTTTGCCTCAGCAAAGTTTATCAAATTCAATTTCCGGCCAAGGGAAGCCGAGGAGAAGAGGGTAGGGCATCAATTTTTCTGCATTACCGTTTAATGGGCCGTCAATTATGCGAGTCCTGCTCCCTTACACGCTTATACATATTCAATCAGGCTTAATTCATGGCCATAAATCGTTCACTTCACCTGCATTCCTTCATTCGATGTCCGTGTTCTCTGGCCAAGTGGCGGATCAATTTGATTTCCGGCCAAAAGGGGCGAGCCATTGGATTGCAACTTCCCCCGATAATTGCATTTTAACCAGGTTACCCCCAATGCTGCGGGAGAGAGACAAGGGTAATGGCTGTATATATGGAAATGCTTAACTAAATGGGAAACGAATGGCACCGAAGGGGGAAATGAAAAATTATGAGCATTTACCACAAGCGAAAGAGGGGCTCGAATTTAGCCAGCCAGGGAGATTACCCCCAAATCCATCACAAATTTAAGCGACTCCATCTGTCAGGACGAGGACTTCAAAGTGGCTCCTCCGAAATGCTGATGCGTAAGCCGGGCTGTCATCCCACCAAGGTGACGGCAATCAAATCAATCAGCCACCTGAGCAGGGCACGGGGATCAAAGTGAGTCCTCAATGGATGTTTATCAACCCCTTCTTCCTGACACCGGATCCGGATGAAAGTGTGCAGCGGGCGAGACGGATTGCGGATGACAAGTTGCAAGCTGCCAGCTTGAATGTCTCGAATCATTAATTATTCGCAAATAAAATGTACTCGAAGGCAAATAGTTGCACTGGAGGCTGGAGACTGGTAATTAGACTAATTGAAAGTACATCGAAAGCCCTGTTCTCACCTCAAGTGCAAGGCAGATGTTGTTTTCGGGGACTAATTGAAGCTGCACCTTCAAGTTGGCCAAGTTTACCCTTCAGCCCACTCAATTCGCATTAGGATTAAGTACTTAACAATGTTTTCAGTTCAACAAAAGTAAATTAAATTTAAACTGGCTAAGTGCTCGGCAACTCAACAAAGTTGTGTCCAGCAATAACAATTGAAAAGTAACAACAGACGAGCGTCAACATTATTATAATTGTGTTTAATTAAGCTGCCCGGGTAAATCCCCTTCAACAGTCTCTAATTTGAACTGGCAGGCCAAAAAACAACAAGAGGCCGAGAGCAGAGTGCCAAATATTTTTGCCTAATCCACTTGGTCGAACCAAAGGGCTGCCACCATCCGCTCTCCAATAAGCCAAGTTTCGCTCTGATGAACGGGCTGCTTGGTAAACTGTCCAATATTTGCACATAACAGCAGACCGACCTCATACAATTGCAATCTGTCCTGCCAGAGGTTCGATATTAAAGTTTTTTGCATGGCCGTGGCCAGAAATATTCTCGTTTTTGGCCATGGCCAGGCTATTTGTTTGCCAAACTCGGCAGATGTCACCCGCAATCTGTGTGTGGGCCCAGCAGGTTCTGAACCGAAAATATACGGCGATATGGTGGCTGTCTTTGTCATAATTAACTGCCTGCCTTGTTACCCGATTCCAATGCATGATATCCTCTCTTTAATGAAGAAGTCCTCATTGCTTCTCATTAAAATTCATCAGCATATTGTCTGCGCCTCCGATTTCCATGCTGGTTTTTGTCCCCGATTTAGGCTCCAGCGCCATTCTCAACGGACGCTTTTTCAGCTGACGATTTAATTAAGTCTAATGGTAAAATGTTGTTACGCAATTAAGTCGTTGTTTTTGAAAATGCCCTTTTTATTGGGGGCCGCCTCACGTGCTGACCCCCTGTTCCTCCTTCGGCCTTGGGTAGAAACCCATTTGGGCCCACATAATGTAAAGTGAATGCAAATCGAATTACCAATAACGTGGCAGCACGAAAGTTTCTCAGAACTGTTAACACCTGCCCGAAATGGGATTTGCTGGCCTCGATGTATGTAGTTCAAATGAAAATTGATAGAATGTTGTAAATTTAATTACATTTAAGCCAACATACACGTTTATTAATAGTATTGTGTACAAAATGTAATGAATGCAATGGCAAATTGTCAATTATTTCTATGGGCTTCGTAGAATTTTGTCTATCAAAGGAAAATGCAGAAATGTAGAATGGAAACCTGCATTCCCTTAGACCAAAACTGGAGGAGTTCCTAAAATTTAACGAGCCAGACTTGATTTTACTGTGCAATTTCAGTGAAGTTTCAGGTGGCTTCCCCGGATGCTAGTCAAAGACGCCTCAAGTACCGCATGTAGGCCACGGAGGTAAAGGAACCAAAGGAATCATTGAGAGTGAAGCCGCAGGTTTCACAAACATTCACGGGAAAATGCGTTGGGGAAATCTGTGGTAGCCGCTGACCAAAAAGCTCCAGAATAAACGGACATGCAGCACAACTTTTTGTGTTATTTTTCGGTAAAATGCAGAATAGGACAAAAGCAGACCTAGTAGAAATGTGGCATTATACGTTTTTAGGGGGAAAATTGATTTTTTAAAACTTTTGATGTTTTTACCATTTTTGATTGTTGTTCCACTCTGGCCATCAGTAGAAAAAAGTTGTTGAAGCATTATTTAGTACAGTTGCTCTTAACCCTAACTTCTAATTTCTCAGACCGGCCTCTGCCGGCATACGCACATAAATGACAGCACGCCTTCTTCTTTAATTCGTACTTTATTTTCGAATAATTGTAGTGTTTATCATCCTATTTTACTCAAAATATAGCCGACTATTAAAGCATATCATATATGCATTTGTGAATTTCGGTAAAAGGCATTTATTTTAATCGTAAGCTACTGATACATAAAATTTCCTGATAGACTCAATCAGTGAGTGAGACTGATAAGCAATATTATTAGGGAGTTTTAAATAATTACAGAAACCCTATAACCATAAAGAATATACATAGAATTCACATTTAGATTTTAATACAAATTTACATCCCGAGTCCTGCAATTTCAGTGGGCTTAAGCTTGCGGTGCACTTGTAGGAGATATGCGGTGTCAGGTGTAAGATACAGATACTATAGCGAGCAGCCTCCTTTTGGCGGCGGTGGTTACCTGCATGCCGGGGGGAGCGAGCTTTTGTTCGGCATAAGAGGTCGGAGTACTTACATGATGGGCGAGGCCATTGATGTGGTGGCTACCGTCTGCAGCAGCAGCTCCTGTGCCCGATCCTGCGGCTCGGGCTTCGCCTGACTTTGAGGCGGCAACCGCGGAATTATTCGACGACTCCTGGCAGTAGCTGGTGCACCTGCCGGCGCCTCTGTCCGCGATGTGGGCGTGGCCTTGGGCGTGGGTGCTGGCAAGGGGCAGGGGAGAGGCCGGCGGGGTGGGTTGTTGTGGAAGTGAGGGGCCCGTTCTGTTGCGTAAACGGGCCAAAGCACTCCGTAGACCCTCCGTAGTGTCTTTGTCGGGCCCCTGTCCAAACGAAATGCATCCGCAGAGCAATCCCCCAGCCTTCCTCGAACCGCTGCCGCTGAGTGCCGCTGTCCGCTCCTGAAGCAGTGCTCCTTGGCCTGTCCAATGCCAATCAATTAACTCGGGGGCAACGCTCCTTCCCTTGGCCCAAGGACATTAGATGACCAGCCGCAGTGTTTGCAGTTTCCGATAGCCACAAAGTTGACAAGCTTAAAACTTGTCTTCGGTTAGAGCCAATTGTTCTCACTCGATTGTGTTGTGGGCACTCAAGCTTAATTATTTTTAAATCGAATTTAAGTTGTCCAGCAGGAGGCTCTGCAAAAGGAAAAGGGAAAGTATTAGACAAATAAGGTGAGATACAGAAGGAAATTCTGAAGCACGGTTATAAATAGGTTAACATGTTTTAGTGTAAATACAATATTTAACAATAAGAAACTCTTTGGCATTTCAACTGAAATTTGTAAATGTTTCTAAACTTTACTTTGTTTGACTTATAAAGTTCACGAATTCTTGAATACGGGACATTTAAATATTCCCTGTTTATGCGGCATAAAATGCTATTGGCAACTCTACCAAATTTGTAAAATTAGGTCATACTATTTGTTGTCAGCTGTTTGTTAAACGACGTAAAAGGCTTAATTATATTGAAGCTCCTTGGATTCCTCGTTAATTTTTAGTAAGATTGCCAGATTCAGCTTTAATTCTCGCTTGGCGTTGCCACCTAATTCAATAAAATGTCTGGCCATAAAAACAGTGCTAGAATATCAGGATGAGTATTTTTATATTTTTACACTCACAATTTGGTGCTAGCGAGAGGAGCGCAAAACTTGTTGCTTGCTGAAAAATGGCTTGCATATTGCAATTCAAATGTATGGCATGGCTGTTTAGCATCTAAGTAATCTTTGCTATTAGTGAGAAGCTTGCAACGCAGTAAAGGAAGTATGTACATATATTCTTGATCGGCATCACCAGACAAGTCGATCTAGCCATGTCCGTCTGTCCGTCCGTCTGTCTGTCCGTTTCTACGTAAACTAGAGTCTCAGTTTTTGAGCTATCTGAATGAAACTTTGCAGGTAGTCTAAATATTAGTATAGTAGTTGGAACGGGCCAGATCGGGCCTATATCATAAAGCAGCCATAGGAACGATCGTGCAAAATTTGACGATTTTCGTTGTTTTTAAAAATATGGGGCTAAAACTTAATATATAATCTTTTTTTTTTTTTATTTTAGCAATACATTTTAAATTTCTTATGTTTATATGCAAGGGCTTGCCAAAGTTAGCTTCCTTTCTTGATTTTATTACAATACTACAGTCAGTTGCTTTCAAACTCAAGTAGCCTTCGTAAAACCAATCAAATTTACAACTTGGGTCCCGTCAAAAAATAACAAAGAAACGACCTGCTGTCAAAGTAATCAACATTCCTAGAGGGTTATTTTGACTTAGCAATGGCAAGCGATTCAAAATTAAGTAAAGCTCAACAAGTATCTGGATCGCGAACCAAGGAGACCCCCATAACACCCACCAGCGCTGACCAGCAGTTTACTGACCAGCAACCCAAGTCGCTCAATCTCTTCATCAGCTCCGTACTCCATATTTCCGATTTCCTACGTAAGAGCTGCGCTCACCAGCAGTCCAATCCCGACGAGATCACCGCCCTGTCACAGCTGGACGTGTATGGCTTTGTGGTGGATTTGTGCCTTCAGCTAACTACCAACGCTAAGAGCGGTGACCTCAGCGAGAACGCTTGGCTCCTGCTTGAGGAGGTACTGAAGGTGGTCGGTCAAGGCAGTACGATGGGCCTGCAGCTGTCCAGCAGTCTTGGCCAGATGTTTAAAGGCTATTGCAAGTTTAAGGGGATACCATCACATCCGGACGATTCGGGCACCGTCAGTAGTCCACCACGAAAGCGTTGCCGCTCCGTAGATGATTATCATCCGGTCAAATACCAGAGCATGGCTACCTCCGAAGGCGAATACGCTGAGAGCGGGGACTCTGAGGGCGAGGACGTCGAAGGGCTGGACTCTTCTGAGGGCGAGGACTCCAAGGGCAAGGACTCTGAGGATCAGGACTCCAAGAGCGAGGACTCTGAAGGCGAGAACTCCGAAGGCGAGAACTCTGAAGGCGAGAACTCTGAAGGCAAGAACTCTGAAAGCGAGAACTCTGAAGGCGAGAACTCTGATGGCGAGAACTCTGAATGCGAGAACTCCGAAAGCGAGAACTCCGAAAGCGAGAACTCCGAGGACGAGGAGTCCGAGTCTAATGATGACAGCGGAGAGTCATCCGACAGCGAGTCATCACCGAACTTGGCTGAGAAAAAGGAGATACAGATCACCGACGAGGACCAAAAGCGCGTTTTGCAATTGGTCCAGGGCTCGCAAAATCAGGTGGTCGTCAACAAGTTCAAGCTGCGGATCAGTCGCGGTGACCTCCGCACCTTGTACGGACGCAACTGGCTGAACGACAACGTGATCAACTTTTACATGGAACTCCTGAACCAGCGCGCGGAGCAGCATGTTGGCCAGCTGCCCAGCGTCTATGCCATGAGTACCTTCTTCCTGCCGCGCCTGCTAGCCTCGGGATACGCGGCTGTGAGCCGCTGGACCCGGAAGATAGACCTCTTCAGCAAGCAAATAATCCCTGTGCCGGTGCACAGTAACGGAACGCCCAAGCACTGGACCATGGTCATCATCCACATGCGCGACAAGGCGATCCGGTACTATGACTCGATGGGCGAGAGCAGTCCGAGTGTGCTGCAGGCCCTGAATCGGTACCTGCAGCTGGAGTCCTTGGACAAGCGCAAGCAGCCCTTCGACACCAGCGGCTTCAAGCTGGAGAACGTTCGGAATGTGCCGCGCCAGCTCAATGGTGACGACTGCGGCATCTTCTGCTGCGCCTTCGCCGAGTACATAACGCGCGATGCTCCGATCACCTTTGGCCAGAAAGACATGGCCAGTTTGCGGAAGAAGATGATCCTGGAGATAGCCGACGGTCAGCTGTGGTCGTAAGCCAAGGCTTTGGGCACTTAATATTTTGTTATTTATTTTTTAATAAAAGGCATTCAAGAGACTTTTATTCAATTTCCACTCACAAAACAAATGCCGGCCACTAAACCCTTTAGAATCCCGTTGAAAGCCAACATATCGTCTAACAAAGCCCCGGGCCAAAAAGCCAATTAAATATGTATAACTACAGGGATAGAGTGGAGCTCCGGCTGTAACTAAATATTAGAGAGAAAAAGCCAAACAATTGGCAGTCTCGAAATTGTACTCTTTTTTCGCCAGGCTCTCGGCTTCTCGGGATCCGTCCAATTTGCGCTTCGTCGGGTTACTGTAGGTAACAAAAGCCCGCCGAGGTTTGTTGATGATGCGCCGGAGGTGGAAAAAGTAAAACATAATTTCCGACACACAATTAAAAGCTGGGTCCTTTGGGTCCTCCGACCGTATTTCATATTCCGCCCACCTCAGGCAGTGTCGGCGCCCGAGTCTTGGTCATGTGGCTGCCGCTGCCATTTTCATGCTGTGCAAGTGAATGTGGAGCCTGGAGCCCAAGGCCGCCCAGGGGTGAGCATGTGTCACCCAGAAGTAGAGTAGGAAACTGCTTCTCAGCAGAGTAGGGAAAACAATGCGAGGACTGGATGCTCTTGGATAATCTTATCCTTCGAACATGGGATTAAGTTCGGAGAAGCCATTAGAATTTATTCCAGGAACTCAGGACGTAGCATTTCCGAAGCCATTACGAAACAGCTTTAAAATGCACACGACCATGGCAAACTGAATTATTACATATATCCCTGCCTGCAGGTGGGCCAAAATTTAAACATATTTTCCGGTTTACAGCCCGCTTTCCACAGAATTGAGGAAGCCAAGAGCCGTGCATGGAAAATGAGTTGCCTTTGCGCTCGACTGCATATAGAAATTGTCGATACATCAAAACATATTCACAAATCCTTTTATCGTTTTGGGTCCAGCTACTGAGAGGAGGGAGTTCCAGAAAAATATAAAACGAGGCATTGCAAGTCCTGCACGTGGGTCTCTTTCTCGTCCTCGAATAATAAATAACAGAGCATCCTTTAAAGACCCAAATTAAACTTTGAAAGGCTGCCGTTAGTCATTCGAAAACAAATGTAAATTTACCGAAATAATCAAAGAAAATTGCGCCCCCGGGGATTTGTGGTGCCTGGGCAGACATCATTGAAGCCTTTAAGCCATCGGCTTAGACCCAAGTCCTTGAACTATAATTCCGAGCTGAGAGGCCAGCCACGCCCCTGTATCCGCCCCGTGTAAACAGGTGTATGGTGTATGCAAATGACCAAAGTCATTAAAATGTTGGTCTTGATAATAATGATTTATGGCGAATGCGAAAGGCGAGACATCAGCCGGGAAAAAAGCAATGACTGACTCGAGATTCGGTGCTCGAGACTGGAGACTGAAGAGTCAGCAGGATATGCACGATGTTTTGGTCAACAAGGTGGCCAATAAACACGGCCATAAAACCAGCGTTTTTCGGGGGGAGCAATGAACAAGGGAAACCATTGTAAACGAAATCATTTCCAGGGCTTTTTTCTGCTTAAAAACTTTTCTGCCATCTCATCATGGGAGTGTGTGTATGCTTTTGGGCTCGTTTCGAAAGCAATTTAGTCGCCGGGGCTAGCAGCAATTATTTTCTCATATTACGTATACGCAACGCGTGCCCAATGCTCTGTTGGCAGATTTATTCTGCCATTATGAGGCAAACAATTTTCTATTACGCTGCTGACTTTTCGTATTAAAAGTCACAGAATGGAAACGGGCACGCAGAAGCCAAAGCTGACACAAATTGTTCGCCAGCATTATTTACATAATTTTTATCAACAAAAAAAGAGAAAAGAGAGTGGCATGAAATGACAACAGAATTCTCATTAAAAGCCCGGGGACTCTGCGGCAAATTAACTTTGCACCCGCCACAGGCGCGGTCCCAAGTGGTCATCCAATACATTTTTCGCGATGTAGTCAAGCATTTGCATTCATATTGAGTCCCCAGATCTTTGGGGATTACAGCCAAGTGCTTTGGCATATGTAAATACACGTTGTAATTGATTTCCTTCGCTTGCACATCATCACTCATACGCAGCGTGGTGGCTGGCAGCGCCGACAGGTAAATCACCATAACAATAATAATAATAATCATCATTATGGGCCACCGCAGTAATCATCCCTCACAGATTTCGCCCGCCTCCCCGAGCATCGGTTATTTCCGTTTGAATTTGATTGATGTCTGCTTCCGTCCGCCGATAAAGATTATGCCTTTGATGTTATTACTAATTTGCACTGCAGGGAAACAATGGAACAGAGAATCAATATCACCGGTCCTGTCATCTCATAAATCGCATCGCAGGTGCTGGAAGTGGAGAGCCCACGTGAAATAAATGTATGCATAAGTGAATAAAGGTATTAATCACTCTTCAACGTAAACCAATCGCATTTACAGGCCGTAATTATAATTGAAGCACTTTAATTGCTGAATTTAAGAATTTAATTCAAAATATTCCGGCTATGAACTTCGAAATAACATAAATTTGCGGCGCGTAATTTAATTTAGCCAGCTCATAAATCGTAATTATGGAGCTAAAAGGATTCCAATAAAATTTCCCACGTTTAGTGAGGGGGCCTGCGGCATTTTATTTAGTTTGAAACTCGGCTTTGATGTGGCAGTGGGCCCTGTAATAGCTACTTAATTAACTAGATATAGGCCAACTTTTGTCTGGTAACTTTATTTGCTCGGCATGAGGCTCACATACAGGGCTCAAGGGATAACGACCACGACACTATTGACGAGCATCGACTACAATGGTTCCCCGTCCCTGCCGCGTCTCACTCAACATCAAAAACATTCGTGAAGGCGAAGGCGTGCCTTTGTTTGTACGATTTCCAGTTCAATGATTAGGCCAACATATCAGCAGCAGATACAGCCAGCTCATCCCCAATGCCCACACAACACACACACTCTGGCCAGCAATCGATACTCCTGAATAAAAGTCGAAAAGGATGTGAAACTCCCCCATTGAGCCTCTTCATTAAAGGGGCTCAGCGTTTGTGAATAAATTCGGAAAACGGGATAGCGGAAAACGGAAACTTTCGCATAAATTTCGGCATTAGGCGGTTTATCTGCTGAAAACAATTTTCACTGCCTAAGCCGGAAGAATAAACTGAGAGACGGCTAAGGATTGAATGGACCTGTCAATCAAAGTGGTTGCCCAACATCATTATCTCTAGGCCCGCGATGAGTCCGCAGTCCGGAGCGGCTTAACCTTTTTCGTCAAGGCTCTCGCCACTCAATCGGTCAGAAGGTCACCTGGACAACAGATTCGATTATCCTGGCAGGGGAGCGCTTAAGCAACCTTTCAAGCAGCCTCTCTCTGTGGGGGCTTTCGGTGCCTCTTAATGACAATCTCCCCACGGGTTGACCGCAGGTACAGAGGGGAAAACGAGCTTGTTACATTTTATTTTTCAATATGAACAGAATGAAGTTGAGACAATAAAGATATTAAAGGCATACAAGAGATAACTTTTTGCCAGGAAAAACCTAAATGCAGAGCAATTGTCTGACTTTTTTCCTCAGTGATGTCTGCCAACTGCCGGGGGTTTTTAAAATAGTGTGGGTTTGCACTTCCAATGAAATCATTTTGCCTTTTGTGGGGAGTGTCTCCCCGACTGCATTGCTGGCCAAGTCCAGGGGTCATTGCCCGGGACAACAGCTAGTTGCACTGCCAGAGGAGCAGGAATAAGTCAATGTCTCCCTGCAGTGGCTGGCGGAGGACGGAGGACGGGAGTGGAGCCATTACCATTTGACAGTGCCGCTGGCATTGTGTTTGCGCAGAGCAACTTTCGACATTGAGTTATAAGTGCTTCTGCTTGGCGCTTGGCTTAATCAAGCATGAAATAGTCCAATCGTTGCGGGATATAGATGCATGCGAAGTATGATTAGGTTATTGACTCGCCCTTTAAACGGGATGTGCGAAAGGGCACTGCTCTGGAAAGGCACTTAAGTGGCGGCTTAAACACCTAAAGACAGGGCGTGAGCATTCGTTTGGGGATTACGCGGCGTAATCGCAATTATTTCACCTTAATTAATGAAACACCTGCACAGCTGCAGGCAAAGTAAACACAAAAGAGCGTTCAGCGGAAAAGCGCGATTTGCATTTGCACAAAACAAGAGGGAAATCAGCAGGATTTAGGGTGGATATTTTCCCTTGAAATAAAACGCTTTCGTTGCTCCCCGATTACTATTGGCCTGCTTAAATCGCAATCAGCAGACTTTTGCCCTAATTAACGTTATGCAAAACTGGCTGCAAAGGAAATTCCAAAGCCATAACATCTGGCACCCAATTAGGCTAATCTAGTTAGCTCTCGGTAGGGAAATTTTGAAGCAATTATCGTGACAAGTGAACTGTGGAGCTACACACATGCCTAACCAGACACAACAACAACTGATTGATGCTGTCACCTGTGAGGGGGAGGCCCTGAAATGGGCCTGAAAAGGGGGTTCAGCCTTATCCTGGGCCTGCGGTGTCTGCTCATAAATCACAAACGAATCAGCGAATGCTTCAAATGACTTCATTAAAAAGCGTAACGCACGCACTAAGGAAAACGGAGGAAAATGGGAAGTCAGTACACCTAGAAAAATATCAGCAAAATGGGAAATCGATATGGATTTCGGTGGTGTATGGAATTCGCTATTTAAAAACAATTTTTATTGTTACTTTAAGATCACAAGCGAGCTTTTAGTATCTTTAAAATACTCTCAGTGAGCACTTACTAAAAGTAATAAATCCGTCTTTATTATAGAGCTCTTAATAAACATAAAAAAATAAATACATCGAAATCAAGCTCATATTGTTCGCATTTTCCCCTGTGTATGAAAAAAATGGGAGCTTCGTCAGCAGGCTCAGTCAAGTGTATATAGGGATAAGGGAAGTACGGGGCCGGAATGGGCCAAAACAAGAGGGTAAGATAGACCCACTCTTGCTATCCATTATCGACAGTCGCCTGTGGGCTCATCTCCTGAACCTCCGCTTCGATTCGCTATTAGCAAGGACTCGAATTCGATGAAAGCCCACCTCCTTTGTCTACCGAAAAACACCAGCAGATGGGAAACTTTCCCAAGATCTCAGAGTGCCGCCCCGAAGGTCTTGAACTTTTCCCGTGACATTTTCCAGCATTGTAAGCAATTGTCGTTGGCGGCAATCGGCTTTTCACAGCGGTAGTAACTTCCCGGGAAATCTATTCAAATTACAGCTAAGCAAGGTACTAATTGGAGCCAAAATGTTTGAGGAGAGTCTGGCAACACTGACGGAGAATCGAAACTAAAAAACAACAACTCAGCACCGACACGAATCCTGGCAATTGTGGAAATCTTTTGCTTTTAAAGAAATCTCTCCGTTAGCCAACTAACTAACTACTTGGAACTTTAACTGGAAAAGTTTTCTGGGTTTTGCCCGTTTTTTGTTTTGTTTTCCTTTATTATTCCCCTCATGTTCCACTTCCTTGCGTGCCTGCTGCGTCCTTTGTCCTCGCCACATCCTGCCACTGATTTGCCGCTATTGTGTCATTGTCCAAAATTTTATTATGACCCACAAAAGTAAGCGGAAGAGCGTGGAAAACAAAGAGAAAAAATAATAATACTAAAGAAGAAAGCGGGGGACTTGGGCTTGGGCTTATTGGCGCATAAAGGAATTTCCTTACGCCACCTAATGGGGGCTAATGATAATCGGCTTGGTCAACGACCTGTTAGCCCCGCGAATTAAGCGCTTTTAAGTGGCAACTCTGAGCGATAAGATCCGAAGGCCCAATGGAAATCAATAACCGAAAACTATCATGTGGAAAGCAATTTGAAAGTTTGGAAATTGACAATTTCGTTGCGGCCAAAAACTTTTGATTACAACTTTTAATTGATTGGCAATAAATACGGTCCGAATCGGAATTGGGGCACCAAGGATAGCCAGGAAAATTTGGCTTGCCCTTATCCTAATGCGCCACTTGATCAAATCGACTTTTGGCACTGATTTGCATGCGCTGCTTTTTTAATTCAATGTTTTTTTTTTAGAAGACGACGGGCCCCAAAGTTAAATACGCGGCGCCATTAAGTATGCAAACATTTCACGTGCTGCGCCACAGCAACTGTAACGGTAACGGTAACGGTAACGGGAAGGGGAAGTGGAAGTGGAACGAGTGCCACGCCGCCGTACTCACTTATTCCTTATGCTTCGGAGGATATGGCGCGTATTGCGAGTGCCGAATACGATTTGCATTCGCTGCTGGGTTTATTAAAAATTATATAATTTTATTTTTAGCTAGGCAAAACGGAAACAGGCCGAGAGATAGACGCACGCACACACGCGAACGGCACACACATAGACATAGGACGAGCGGCCCCGTTCTTCTACGACGAGCACATTTTTTTGTACATTTGTTGTTCCTGCTGGTGCCGTTAGGATTCCTTCTTTCCTAGCTATCTTTCTATCCTTCGCAGCGAGCACGACCAAAAGCTTCGAGCGTTGAAACGCGACTGAGGCTTCAGCAGGAGCAGCAGCAGCGGCTCGGCCCCCAAAGAATAGAGTGGGGGAATAAGAGACTAAGAGAGAGAGAGAGAGAGCGGCCCCAAAATGAACGCGCAAAAGGAGAGGCGGACAGTGGGTGGAAGAGGGCGCGCGAATTCGTGTAGAAAGCGAAGCGGGAAAGGCAGCTGACACATATTTGGCTTTGTTTTGGTTGCGGCCCCACATTGGGCGCTACTTAGCCGGCACTTCTTCTCCCGCTCACCGGCGCCTGCGCGAAGGGAGCCCTCTCTCGTTCGCCCCATCTCACTCACTCCATTTGGCACAAACTAGGCATAAATATGGGCCAAAATCGTAGTTTAAACTGCTGGCCAGTGTTTGTCGTGACTCTGATTATTGGATCCTCTCCCACAATTTCCCATTTCCGCGGGCGTTCGTTCATTCTATCGATTTCCTTTTGACCAATATTCCTCCGGTGAACGCTTTGTTTACGAATAGGGCATCAATGAATAAGTGAGTGAAGTGAGTGAATGAATGCACACAACACGAGAGTAAATGGCACACGCACACAGCTACACCCACTCTGGTGCTGTCCTGCTCGCCCATTTAGGTTGAATGACACTGGGCCTACGCTCCTGCGCCCGCTCCTTCTTCCGCTCGAATCCATTATTGCATTTCCCGTTTACGGCACATGTTTCGCACGTTGTCCTCAATTCCTTACGGGATGTGCCCTCTCTGTGTGGGTGTGTGTCTTTGACTGCGTGTTAGCACGTCATCGTTTTCTAATGCACATGCAGGCGAGAAAGAGACAGAGCAAGCGCCCGTAGGGCCCATAACTGTAAATGAGCAGAATTAACGGCCCTAGAGTCCTTTCCCTTCTTTTGTCCCATTTTCCTCTACTTTTTCTTGCCAGTGTAACGTTATTTTTCAATTTCCGCCCGAAAGTATGCAATTAGCGAGCAGATAAGGCCTGCTGTCGTGCGATATACGCCGCTCAATGCGATATTTATCGAATTTGCTGTTTTGTTTGCACACGAATCGGCACTAGGTAAACACACAAAAACAAAGCACCGGCAAAATAGTGTAAATAATAAAAATTAAAAGCAGCTGTCAACAAAACGGTGACCACACAGAAATTATTCAGTCGGGCGCTACGCTTTGTAGAAAAGCGCTATTAAAGCTCGGCTCGGCGAACTTTGTTCCCAGTCGGCGTCTGGAATTCACAGCAGCCGGAGCAACAACAACGACGTAAGCAAGATCGAGGGAGAAGAGGAGAAGAGTCGCAACCAGATAGTATCTGGCAGATACGGAAAGAAGAGGAAAAGCGTTTCAGAATGAGCAGCGATGCGGAAGAGAAAAAGAAGAGAGCCAAGGTAAGAAAATGCAGTTTAGAACACTCTCGGGGGTCAGAAGTGCACTGAGCGAAAGCGGAGGGGTAATTTAATTAATTACACTAGTCAACCAGTTAAGTGTTTAGACCTGGGGTAAATGCAAAACAGATTGGGCAAGGCAGGGAGCATTAGAAATCTATCTATGTGTTGTGATTTCAATTTCAAAGTGATTTATAGGTCCTTTATTCGATTTAATGGGATCGCAATATTTATATTGATTAGTTATGGAATATTTATAATATATATTTTTAACTTAAAGAATAAATTTCATTATTTTTTGTGGTTATAATTTACAAAACTTTAAAATATGTTTTTTCTTACACTCCTAAAATATTTTTATTTAGAATGTGAATTTACAAGACTGTGTACAAATTTATTGTTTGGGTCTCAAATCTATAAAAATCAAAGTTTTGGTTTTTTTTTCGGTGTTAGATATTCGCTTAAAGATTGTTTAGAAGCAGGTGTTGGAAAAAAAACTTTACAATTTTTTTTTTTTTTTTCTTTGAATAAAGAGTATTAATATACTGCCTCACTAATTTGTAATAGTTAGTAAGTTAAAGCCTCTTACGTTGAAACTGGTATCCTTCCTTTACCTTAAAGTTATCTTAGATACAATTCTAAACAAACAAAATGACCCATTTTTTGTCTCTAGATCATTTATGATTGGTTCTTGACAGGTGACGACGGAACCTAATGAACTCATCCATCACATTCTGCTTAGTATATAAAATATAGGCTCAGACTTATACGTGTATCTTTGAGATACAAGCTTAGTTACCGGTTATTTATTGCTTCACGGGTTAAGAATCTAGAGTAGACATTTATCACACTTCATCTATCACGCTATATAAACTGCTGCTTTCTAAATAAACGAGAAGATTACTTAAATCAAAATACTAGTAAATCTAAATCAAAGAAAAATATTTTGTAATAATTCTAACACCGGGTATTTTGGGTATATAATATTACTTTTATCGTTAATCCAAATAACTTTACTTGGTACAATTAAAATAGGGTTTCGAGTAACATTTTTCAAATTCTATTAAACAATATGAAAATAATAACAAAATAATTAACAAATCACAAAAAATGGTTATACAAATATTATTTGAATGACAAGATATAATCATTAGGTCGATAATTTTGATCCCAGGCTGCAAAGAATTGCTAAAGTTTACTTTAAAATAAAATTTTCATTGATCGGTGATCTAATTCAAAAGATATACACTCTCACTCACACCTCTCTGAGAAAGCAGAAAATACGCACAGAGCCGCTAGAGCTTATCTCTGTGATAAAAGTTCTAATTAATTGATCCATTGAGTTGGTCAAGTTCAGAATAATGTTCAGTCTGAGCGGAAGTTATGTATGCAGACACTTCTATCGTTTACCTGTTAATGAATACGCCACCCTCACCCTCCGTGCCGCTCCAGCCGGCAATAGTTATCCGATTTGTGAGTCCCGCGCCGGCACAAGATAAGATACGCGGCAGAGTGAGTGGGAATTCGAGTGTGACGGCTCTTTGGGAGAACAGGTGCAGCCGAGCGATCAGTCGAGCGTTGGACGGCGTCGCGTTCGGTTGTGCCTGCAGATCCTCACCAGAAACCGGAGAAACCGGAGAGACCGTAGAGACCGAAGAGCGCAGACATGAGTGGCAGCGAGAAGAACGTGCGGCGGCGCGTCATCACGCCGACCAGCGATCCTCAGAACATGGACCCGCTGCTGCGGCCCCGCGGCTCCCAGCAGTATGAGGTAAGCGCCCAGTTCGGATCCTTGATTAGATTGCCACTCGGTGCCTCCAGGTGTGCTAATCTGCGGCGATCGAAAACGCCCAACATGAGCATTAGCCATGCTAGAGTTCCTCGTTCTTCGAGTATCGATTGTATTTTTGGCGGCGCTTATCTGGCAGCGAGTCGTTAATTAACGCACCGCGGATACCCTTGAGATAGCCGTTCCCATTTCGCCCTAGTTGCAAGCCCCGTTTATCTATCCGTCTGGACTTGGGCGGAGCAACCCTCTTCGACACAAGGAGCCCTACTATCCTAAATACCACTTTCGGTGGCAACAGTCTGCGACTTGCCAGTGCCAGGCTGACCAGAGATAAGATAACCGCTGATGGATTAAATTCGACATTCTGTTCGATTCCCACACCATCGATACGAATTGAGAAACTGACTCATGTCTAGTGATAGTCGGTGGTCTATCCAGTTCTGGTTAAAACCCAATATTCCTGAATGAAATCCGTTATTTAGGGGCTGAGATATGCATACTGGGACTAGACTAGACTAGACTATACTTGGAGTAGATAGAGAGTCTTATTTCTAGGTGTTTCTGTATTAATGTCTCGAAGATAAAAAACATTTTAATCTAATGGGACAGCAGAATTAATAAATTTTGATATATTTTTCAAATATTTATTGATTCTACGTTAAAAAAAAAGCTACAAAATTTGATTTTTTTGAAACGCTTAATCAATGTAAATTTTTTATGGGTTCTATAGTTCACTTTTATAGTTTATAATACATTTTAAGTTGCTATATCTCTTCATAGAACCTTAATAAAAGCTAAAAAAGTTGGTGTACTTTATAAAAATACTTTAAAAATACATATTTTATGGGTTATATAGTTACTATTTTACTCTTTTCATCTTTAATCATAGAACAACATGTTTTATGTTTAAAGAATGTTTACTTTTTGTATAAATCCAATCAAAATAATACATAGATAGCATTTCTAAGGAAAAATTTACTCAAAATGCGAAAATATGTACTCAAAAAATGACCGAGTCTATTTGTTCTTACTTTGAGATGATTTTTACTCAGTTTGAGTACAATTTTTAAGAAGATAAATACTCATATTGAGAATAGTATACTATTATTATGGAAATTTAACTAAGAAATGTACCCTGAAGCTTTCTAAGTTTCATGAGGATCTAAAATATTAATTTCCCTCAAAGTTCTCATCACTAAAAATCCGTTTTTCAGGCCCAACCCAATGGCTGTGAGCGCGCCTTTGTCCGGCGTAACAAGATCAAGTGGTTTTGGGCCCCCGCCTTCTTCGGCTTCTGGCTTCTCCTTTACGTGGCTATCTCCATCCCTGCCAGCAATCGCCTGCCGCGCCCTCTAACCATCCAGGATGAGGAGAAGCACCCGGATTCCTTCATTGCCGAGAGAGCTGAGAGCAACCTGCACGCTTTGGTGGACATAGGACCTCGAGTGGTGGGCAGTCGGGCCAACGAGATGGCAGCCCTGAAGCTGCTGTCCCAGAAGATGCAAAAGATTCGATCGGGAACGGCCAACGATATTGAGGTAGATGTTCAAGTGGCCTCCGGCAGCTATGTCCACTGGTCCATGGTCAACATGTACCAAAGCATCCAGAACATTGTGGTCAAGATCAGCCCCAAGGGAACCAATAGCACGACTTACCTGCTGGTAAACAGTCACTACGACTCGGTGCCAGCGGGTCCAGGTGCTGGCGACGATGGCTCGATGGTGGCCACCATGATGGAGGTGCTGCGAGTGCTGGCCAAGTCAGACAAGCCGCTGAAGAACCCCGTGGTGTTTCTGTTCAACGGAGCCGAGGAGAATCCCCTGCAGGCCTCGCATGCCTTCATTACGCAGCACAAGTGGGCCAAGTACTGCAAGTAGGTTCCACAAGCTCCTGGATTTTACCTTTATTAATGCCTGTTTCTGTTTTTTATACAAGAGCTTTGATCAATCTGGATTCCTGCGGCAATGGCGGTCGGGAGATCCTGTTCCAATCGGGTCCCAACCATCCCTGGCTGATGAAGAACTACCGACGCGCCATCAAGCATCCGTATGCCTCCACCATGGGCGAGGAGATGTTCCAGCATAACTTCATTCCCTCCGACACTGACTTCCGCATCTTCCGAGACCACGGCTCCGTTCCCGGCTTGGATATGGCCTACACCTACAATGGCTATGTTTATCACACGCGTCACGACAAGGCAGACATCTTTCCGAGGGGAAGTTTCCAGCACACGGGCGACAATCTGCTGGCCCTGGTTCGAGAGATTGCCAACTCTCCCGAGCTGGAGGATTCTTCGGTGAGTTGGGAGCTAACTCTTAGCAAAACCTTTCAGACTAATCTCTGGATACTTGCTCTAGAAATATGCCGAGGGTCACACCATCTACTTCGATGTCATGGGCTGGTTCCTGGTCTTCTACACTGAAACTTCAGGCGTCATCCTGAACGTGATTGTGGCCCTAGGATCCCTGGGTCTCTGCGCCTTTGCCTTCAAACTGATCTCGGTCAGCTCGGGCATTAAGCTGGAGAAGATCCTCAAGCGGGTCCTGCACACCTTCTTTGTGCACCTTCTATCCGTGGTGGTTTCAGCGGTCTTGCCTGTACTCCTGGGCCTGTTTATGGATGCGGTGCACCTGCCCATGTCCTGGTTCACGAACTCCTGGCTCATTCTGGGCCTGTACTTTACCACCTCCTTCTTTGGTCTGGCCATAGTGCCGGCCATGTACTTCCACTGGACCAAGGATGTAAGTAAAGCTGAAGAGCTTTCCCAGATCTTTGCTTAAATTTGGTTTTTTGACAGGACAAGCTGCCCATTGGCCAGCGCGTGCAGATCCTGCTGCACTGCCATTGCCTGCTGTTGGCCCTTCTCACCCTGGTCTTTACCATCTGTGGAATCCGATCTGTCTTCGTTCTGATGCTAAGTTGTCTGTTTTATTCCATGGGCTTGATCATCAATATAGCCACCAAGCTGCACAGCAAGGGTTAGTTATTTTTTTCCCTATTTATATTTCAAACCCTTATTTATAATGTTAATTTTTTGCAGATGTGGCCTGGGTCATTCCTCACATTTGCTGCATTGTCCCGCCCTTCGTGTTCTTTGCCTACTTCTCGCATGGCTTCTTCACCACCTTTATACCCATGTTTGGACGCTTTGGCGAGAATATGAACCCGGATCTGGCCGTGGCTGTGTTCAGTGTGGCTGTGGGCTTCCTCACCTGCGGCTTTATTGTGCCCGTCCTGCAGCTGTTTAACAAATCAAAGACCATTATCTGTGGTCTGCTGGGTATTACTTTATTGTGCTTTATTATTGCCATGACGCCCATAGGATTCCCCTATCGCCCGGCCACCAATGTCCAGCGATTTGCAGTGCTGGTGAGTTTTAAATAATTATTTATTAAGCATTTAATAAAAGTCTTTCTCTTTTATTTTTTGTCAGCACACCAAACGCACCTTCCACGATGCCGACAATAAGGTGCGCCGCCAGGAGTCGGGTTACTTTATTATGCCCCAGGACAGACGCACTTATACTGTTAAGAGTGAGTTATCCCGACTTATTCAGGGATTAAGGTAGCTATAAATGTTTTTTAAATATTTTTAGATGATGTTATAAACATGACTTTGGCCCAAAAAATTGGTGCTGACTGCGACAAGGAAATCAATTGTGGCTTGCCGCTTTACAATCAGCGTTGGCACAAGACTAGGTAAGTTAAATCATTAAAAACACAGAGTCTGCAATTATTAAACTTCACCATTTTAACCCTGACAGAAAGAACAGTCTCTGGATACCCGCCTCCGAGCCAGTTCTGGACGAGAATATACCCTCCGTCATTCTGCTGGCAAAGAAGCAGCTGACACCCACCAAGATCCGCTACGAGATGCAGCTAAGTGGTCCCAATCACATGGCCTTGTTTATCCAACCCTTAAACGGAGCCAAAGTGACGGACTGGTCCTTCCACAAAGTAAATTTTAAAGCTAAATTTATACATATCAGCTCTCTTTAATAATACTTTAATTTCCAGGCTCCCCTACGTCTTGACTTTAAGCCACCTTACTTTATCTACTTCTCGTGGGGCGTCAATGGCGATCCCCTGAAATACTGGATAGAGCTGGAGGTAAGTTTTGGTCTGGATATCATCAAAGCAGTCTATATTAATTGTTTTTTTTTTAATTCCCATAGAAACCCAATGGCAATTGGAACTCGTCCACTATGGAGCTGGGTCTGGGCGGCCATTGGACCCATCACAAGGACATGTTGACGCCGGACTTTAAGAAGTTCCTGGACAGTTTCCCCGCCTATGTGGATGCCACGCCCTGGCCGGCCTCCTTCGAGAGCAGGATCTTCTAGGTTAAGCAATTCTGTAGAATTTTGTATTTGTTTAAGTAAACGCTTACATGTTGAGCCATTTTAAGTGGAATTTTTAGCGGTGAACTTTGTTCTTGAGGCACTCAATGATTGATAGGCGTCATCAATGCATACTTAACTTTATTGCCCATTCATTTATCAATAATGAATTATAATTAATTCCAGAAAGCCATGCGGAAAATATCAAAGAGCTTTGATTGCCAACTTAGAGGCGAGAAAAGTAAAGTAAAATGTATTCGACATTTTACTTTCTTCTTGAAATATTTTTGCTCTCTTTGGCGTACGTTTGCTTTCGGTTCATCTATTGTAGATTATCGTATAAAATCTTTATGGCTGCTTCGGTTTTTTATCAGCAGGGGGCTTATAATTTATAGTGCAGCAGCAGCGCTGGGGATCGAAGAAAAAGGTACAAGCAAAAAAGCACCCAAAGAATTCCCCGACAGAGAGAAATGGCCAAGAGGTGGTCCGTGCCCGTGCTCGTGCCGTGATGCAGACTGATTTAATGGATGATTGCCAGATTAGCATTTTCTGATAATTGAATATGTGCAAATTCTTGACGAATGCTTATCAGCATGAGTAGCCCCACAATGCCGATAGTTATCTCTCAAGTGGATTCACTTAACTAAACGTGGGAGCCAACTTTATTTACCAATTCATTGATCTTTGTTGTGGTAAATCAATAACCTTTTGTTTATATGTGACATCCTGTTAAGACGTATGTATTTATTATAATAGCCCCCTATGTTAGACAACGTTATTTAGAGTTGAATAGAAATTTTAATCTTAGAGTTATACCAGACATCTGTCGCAATCTCAGCCAAAAACGTAGAGGAACATAAACTGATAAAAGTTATTTGGGGGTTTTTCATTATACTTTTTATTTAAAGAAATTTCAACTGATTACGGTTCTGTTTAGGATGCTTTCTAAGATTTATATTATTAAGATATGTATTTTTTACATATATTTGTATTAAGATTAAAAATTACCCAATTAAACATTTATTACCAAAGATTAAAGGCGCTCAAGTTCTCTTTGTAAGCTCAATCGAACTTTATCGAAAACATGTAATCTAGTTATGTATTCCATCTTACTATTTGATTTATAAATTTTTAAACTGATTAGCTTTCTATCTACGATGATTATTAGAATTAAAATTATTAAGATATATATAAGGATTAAGAATTCCTTAAGCTTGTACCACCGAAGATTAAAAGAGTTCAAGTTCTATTTGCAAGCTCTATCGATCATTATCAGGCTTACGCGTTTCCGATTTAGTTTTATTGATTAGATCCCTACAACCTGTGTAAATTCTTTATCTCTCCTTTATATTAGATGTAGATTTTCTTAGATTTTGGACCCCACCCTAAGATCTTAACTAACATTATGCCATAATCGGGTTAACTGCTCTATAAAGAGGTATAACAAGCTATAAAGAGCCAAACAGCTTCTGGTATCGCGGCTATCGCTGGATGTAATCGTTTTATGCGCCAAACCCATTGATTATAATCATAATATTTAATTATTATCGCTGGCAGTGCGATGATAAGCGCTCCATGGGGCCGAACCAGGCCCTACTTAATTCTCGGTAACTGCCCCGAGGCGTCTTAGTTCCCCAACGGTTGGGCTGTGGTGTGGTTCTATATATTCGCGTGTGAACTAAAGGTTAGTGCCTTGCCATAATTCATTGCCAACTACTGATTAAGATCGGAGGTTGATAGAGTGATAGAGACCGCGATTAAGTGTAGTTCTCTTCCTTAAAACTTAAGACTTGCTCTTGAAAAAGTGAAAGGGATCGTGAAAAGTGGTTCGTGGAAAAGTCATGAACCTCTAAACGGAAGAAAGCTCTCCTGACTTTTCCTTACTTCAAGTATCCTCAACGATTAGGCAGTTTATATCGGCCATAAACTGAGAACTGGCCCTGTTATCGATTTCTGTTTTTAGACCATTTTCTTGTTGCCTATGGAATTCCTTCTGTCATAAGAGCTCTTTAGGGTGCTAATTGCTTTACGACCTTTCACATATTCCCCCACGAAGTTTATGTGACTTCCAAGCGAACTTCATAAATATTTGCAATCATTTAATTCTTTAATTGGAAGTGGAAAGGTTCCGAACGCCTTCAAAGCACAATAAATAAATGTGTTTTGAGATATTTATAGATTAGTACTAATCGTAGATCGTAAGTGGGTACAATTTACGAAGATCGTAAAGCGTTATATCGTTGTTTTTCGGAACTGCCCAAAAGTATGTAACAATTTTAGGCTTTAGCACTTGGCTATTTCTTAGCCTCAGTTATCATTCACAGTTTTTTTTTTAAAAAAAGTCTCCTGCTTTCCAGATGACATTTTCCACCCTGGACATCACCTCCGAAAAGGATGGCGGCAAGTCCAGAGACAAGAAGTGGCCCTGGTTCGGAGCTCCCCTCTATGCGGCCGCCGCCTTTGCCCTCTTCTATGCCGCCGTCCTGCCCAGCTTCCACAGCTACCCGAAGATGCTCTACATGAACGAGGAGGCCCAGCATCCGGATGAGTTCATTGGCGAGCGGGCCATGCGACAGCTGGCCGAGTACTCGGCGATTGGCAACAAGATGAGCGGCTCCATCAACAACGAGGTGCACGTGGTGGACTTTCTGCTCCGCGAGATTCAGAAGATCAAGGACGAGGCCCGCACGGATCTGTACGACATTGAGGTGGACAAGCAGTTCGCCTCGGGAGGGTTCTTTCTCTGGGGCATGACCATTGCCTACAGCAATCTGTCCAATGTGGTGGTAAAGATCTCCCAGAAGAGTTCCAGCAACCCGAACTATCTGCTGGTGAACTCCCACTACGACTCGGAAGTGCAAACCCCTGCCGCTGGCGACGATGGCGTCATGGTGGTGGTCATGCTGGAGACCCTGCGAGTGATCTCAAAATCTGAGAAACCTCTAACTCACCCTGTGGTCTTCCTGTTCAACGGCGCCGAGGAGGCTTGCATGCTGGGCTCCCATGGATTTATAACGAGTCACAAATGGGCTCCAAACTGCAAGTGAGTAGGGAGCTGGATGCCTAAGGATCACTTCTTAACTCACATATCTCCCCTTTCTTCCCTTAAGAGCCCTGATCAACCTCGACTCTACTGGCGCTGGAGGTCGGGAAGTTCTCTTTCAGACAGGACCCAACCATCCTTGGCTGGCCAAGTACTACCATCAGAACGTGCCCCATCCCTATGCCCAGACCCTGGCCGAAGAGCTGTTCCAAAACAACTTTATCCCCTCGGACACGGACTTCCGCATCTTCCGCGACTATGGCGGAGTTCCCGGCCTGGACATGGCCAGTGTGATGAATGGCTACGTCTACCACACCAAGTTCGACAACTTCCGGAACGTGGAGCGCGGCACCTACCAGTCGACGGGCGAGAACGTTCTCCCCCTGGTCTGGGCTCTGGCCAATGCCCCCGAATTGGATGACCTTGCCGCAAACGAGAAGGGTCACACTGTGTACTTTGACTTCCTGGGCTGGTTCATGCTCACCTACACCGAATCCGTGAGCGTGGCCATCAACTGGGTGGTCTCTGTGGCGGCCTTCCTCTGCATTGGCACCTCCGTTTGGATCATGACCCTGGACAATGGTGCGGATGCCCCCAAGGCGGTGGTCATGCGGTTCTTCATCATCTTCCTGGTGCAGACGGGCACCTTCGTGGTGGCCTGTGGCCTGACCATTCTGGTGGCTGTTTTCATGCAGGCTGTGGGACTGGCAGAGTCCTGGTTCTATGGCAAGTGGATGGCCTTTGGCTTGTACTTTTGCACCCTGTACTTTGCCTTTGGCCTGCTGCCCTCGATCTACATTGGATTGACGAAGAGGAAGACGAACATGAAGCTGGATCAGACCATCATGTGCTTCATGCACGCCCACTGCATCCTGCTGGCCCTGCTCTGCCTCATCATGACCAGCATGGGCATCCGCTCCAGCTACTTCTTCATGGTGGGGATCTTTTTCTACGCTATTTCAGTGCTGGTGCAGATCGTGCTTAAGCTGACGTTGAAAAGTGGGTTTCCGGAGATAGTTCTAGCGAAGAGGTTTAGCTAATGATTTAAGTTTCTTCCCCCCAGAGAGCTACTTTGTGACTGTACACCTGCTGTGCCAGATCCTGCCCTTCTGCTTCTACACCTACATCTGCTATGGCACCTTCGTCACCTTCGTGCCCATGCAAGGACGCGATGGTCCCGACAGTAGTCCCGATATCATGGTCTCCGTGTTTGTCATTGCCACTGGCATAAATTATGCGGGTTTTGTGGTGAGTTGACTTGACCTAACCCCCCCTGACGTCATACTATAAGGTTTTCGATTGCAGATTCCCATCATGCACAAGTTCCGCAAGCCCAAGATCATATTCTCCTCGTTCGGACTGCTTACGATCATCTTTATTATAATTGCTGCAACTTCAGCGGGCTTTCCCTTTGTCAAGGAAGTGGCACCTCAGAGGTATTACGTCCT
This sequence comes from Drosophila auraria, assembly GCA_008042615.1. Classification (NCBI taxonomy): domain Eukaryota; kingdom Metazoa; phylum Arthropoda; class Insecta; order Diptera; family Drosophilidae; genus Drosophila; species Drosophila auraria. The sequence goes on along the minus strand of VNJW01002120.1, from coordinate 122,304 downwards.
GGTAAGCCTTCAAGCGGTGACACCTAAGGTTTTTGGCTTAAACTTGCCTTTTCTAGCACACTCTGCGCACCTTCCACAATCCGGATGGAAGTACCAAACAGGACTCTGGTTATTATATCCAACCAGTGGATACCCGCATCCACGAGCTGGATGACACCACATTCAAGAATGTAGAGCCTGCCAGTTGGACAGAGGCCACCTGTGCCGCCGAGCCCTTCTGTGCTCTGCCCATTTACAGTGGTCGTTGGATAGATTGGAAGTGGGTTTCAGAATGTAAAAAAAAGGAGAGTTCGCATTAACCTTTTTCTCGATCTAACCCACAGAGACTCCGCTCGCTGGATCTATAGCACGCCACCTGTCCTCCCCATACCCATAGAGCTCACCCAGGTATCTAAGCAATCCCTGCCAGGAAACAAAGTGCGCTTCGAGTACAGCCTGAAGTCCTGCGACCGTGTGATGATGTACATAGCTCCCTTCGATGGGGTTAAGGTCACGAACTGGTCCTTTGACCGCACACCTCTGGATGAGGGTCACACGCCGCCCTATCTGGTCTATTACCTTTACTCCCTAACAGAGGAGCCCTTGGACTTTTGGGTGGAGCTCGAGCACGAGGCGAGCAACACCAATGGACCATACTTCAAGCTGGTGGTCAACGAGCACTTCGAGTACCACCCCGAGCACTACACCGAGGACTACAAGGAGTTCCTGGCCACTTTCCCCGACTGGACCTACACCACCGACTGGTTCGCGGCCCTCGAGAGCTGGGTGGTCTAAGAAGAGAGTATAGATTCCGAATTATATCTTAATAAATAATTTATTTTAATAACATTACAAAGTAGTAACTACAGAGGTCTAATCTTAAATACGAGTACGAGTTAAGACGTTGTTTGTTCGTTGGATTTTGGGGCTATTGGTAAAAATTAATCAGTATTACCAATGATAACAGTAGTTGAGGTGGTGTCATGGCAACAATGGGGCTGAGTTTGGGATCTGAGGTGACTTATTTACAGTTGCCAGCTGTTGTAGGAACCAAGCCAGGAGCTGACATGCGCCCAAGGCGGGAAGGTGGCCAGGAACTCCCGGAAGTCTTCTGTGATGAACATGTCGTCGTGTATTCGGTGACCCATCAGGGCTATCTTGAAGGTGCCTCCCGACCAGTCGGCACTTAAGTGCTGGAAAATAATAGTTAGTAACTGTTTCATAATGGGAATAAGTGACTAAGTTTGGTTACCTCAAATTCCAGCGAGAACTGCAGGGGCTTGGGATCTAAGGCGTACGACCAGTACACGTAGTATGGGGGCTTTATATTTTGTGTCAGGGGTTCCTTGGTGAAAGACCAGTCCACTAGCCTGGTGTCGTTCAAAGGCAGGATAAAAATGCTCGTGTGATCAGGCCCTGAGATCTCCAGGTCAAATCTGATGTTGGTTTCCGATTTGCTAGTCTTATCCAAGATGGTCAAGGTGGGAATATAACCCTTACTGGGCTCTGGTCCAGGCACAAAGTAGCTGTTGTCACTGGAAATAAATTATTAAAAATTGGAAATGTAAGAGCTATGTAAGGGGTAGAGTCCTTTAAGATCTCTTACACCGCATTCAGCCAACGAGAGCTGTATATGGGAAAACCACACATGAGCTCCGAGTCACAGTCCATGCGCTCCGACTTGGTATAGTTGGTGTTCTCAAAGAGAATGTCATCCACAGTGTGCGGACGTCGATCCACTGGGAGCACAAAGTAGCCCGAATCCGAGTGGCTAATCGTGCTTGCAGCATCGTCATTGTGGAAGGTTCGAGCCGTGTGCTACGAGAGAAGATAGCCATTAAAATCTATTTCTTAAAGGTAAATAATATCTCAGAGACTCACCACAGCGAAGAATCGCTGGACTGCGGTCTTCTCCGCATAAGGAAAGGCTATGGGTGTGGCGGCAAATATGATAAAAACTATCGAACAGATTCCAAACATTGAGATAATCGTTTTCGACTTGCGGAAGAGGCAGAACAAGGGCACCAGGAAGGGTGCGAAGAGTAAAACCATAAGGGCGGTGAAGAAACCCATTAGGATCTCAGGATTGGTATCGCACTCGCGTCCTTGCATGGGCACAAAGACCACATAGAAGGCATAGCAGCAGTAGGTGTAAAACATGAAGGGCAGAACCTGGCAGAGGCAGTGCGGGATGAGCCAAAGGAAGTCTAGAGAAGGAAGAAATATTAGCCATAGTTTAGTGGGAAGTTCAAGCTCCCAGCTAAGCTTACTTGTCTTGTGAGCCCTCGTAACCATATTGATCAGCACGGAGAGGGTGTAGAATCCTATGCACAGCATTATAATAAAGGCCGAGCGTATGCTGTAGCTCACCATGATGGCGGTGACCACGGTTAGGATCAGACAATGTGAGTGCATCAGCAGCTGGATGCCATAGCCCAAAGGCAAACCGTGCTGAAAGGTAAAGAGGTTTCCAGGATATAAACAGGAATTCCTTTTGATTTAACGCCTTAACTCACCTCCTTAGTGCGACTGAAGTATATAGCCGGCACTATGCCCATGCCAAATATCATGGGACAAAAGTACAGACCGAAGAGCATCCAGTTCTGCGAGAACCAAGACATGGGCAGGTTCACTGCATCCAAGAACAAGGCTATAGACATGACCAGGCCAATGCCCAAAGCCACACCTGCCACCTGAAGGGCCGTAAGAATGCCAAACTTGGCCCAAATGCGACGCCGGAACATGCCCGTGCTGCTGGACATGATCCAGATGTAGCCCACAATGGTGAGACAGACCAGGACACACACAGTAATGTTGATGATAACGCCCGTGCTCTCCGGATAATAGACAAAGAACCAGCCCAGCATGTCAAAAAAGATCATATGGCCCTCAGCGTATTTCTGAAAAAGGAAAATATATATTAAATATTATAAAATATATTTTTAGTTTTAACCCTAACCCACCGCTGGATTCTCCAGTTCCTCGGCATTCGCCAGGGCCTTGACCAGAGCCAAGATATTCTCGCCCGTGAGTTGGTAAGTGCGGCGCGGGATGAGATTAAAGCGATCGTATTTGGTGTGGTAGACATAGCCATTCAAGGTCTGTGCCATATCGAGACCTGAGAAACACACAATGTATTAGAGATTAGGTTTTTAAGCACTTGATATTATATTACCTGGTATATTGCCAAAGTCCCGGAACACGCGATAATCGGTTTCTGAGGGCACAAAGCCATTCTGAAACAATTCCTCTCCGATAGTCGAGGCAAATGGATGAACTATGTTCTTGCCGTAATACTTAAAAGATAAGAAGGGGATAAAGTTTAGGTTTAAATTAAGAATAGGTTTAAGTTTAAGTTACCTTCATGAGCCAAGGATGATCAGGTCCGGATTGAAACAGGATTTCCCGTCCACCGCTGCCTGCAGAGTCCAGGTTAATGACAGCTCTGGAGGGGATTAAATTAATGTTAATTTAATTTTTTAAATTAAATTTAAATAGTTCTCACTTCACATTCACTGCCCAGGGATGCTGGGTGATGAAGGCATGGCTGCCCTGCAGCGGGTTCTCCTCAGCCCCATTGAACAGGAAGATCACCGTGTAAGTGAGTGGCGTCTCGAACTTGGTTATGACCCGGAGCACCTCCAGCATGATGACACACATCATGCCCGCATCGCCAGCTCCCGAGCTGCCCGGCACCGAGTCAAAGTGGCTGTTGATCAAGAGGGCCGCCTCGCTGGTGACATTCTTCGGCGTCAGCTTCACCACCACATTCTGGACACTCTGATAGACATTGACCATGGACCAGAGGAGGTAGTTCCCAGAGGCAATCTGCACATCCTTCTCAATGTCATAGAGATCCGCTCGTGCCTCGTCCGCTATATCCCCAATCTCGCTAAGCAGGAACTGCACGGCCACCTGCTCGTTGGCCGCACTGCCCACGACCTTGGGTCCAATCTTGGACAACCTCAGCAGAGTATTCTCCGCCCTTTCTCCTATAAACTGACCCGGCTGCTGGCGCTCATCCTCTAGGGTCTTCAGCTTGGGCATGCGGTGGAAGCTGGGTATCACGACCACGTAGAAGAGCAGAAACCAGAAGGACACGAACAGAGGGGCCCAGTACCAGCCGATCTTGCTCCGATTGTAGATGATCTTCATGTTCTCGTACTTTGATTTCATGTTGGCCTGGAAAGTGATTAACAGAGAGTGAGTTCCTGTAGCTGGTCACCGGAAAATAAAGCTTGGAAAAGGGTGTCAGTGCCCCCCACTAATTGAGTTTAAATGCTGGAATTCCGATTGTGACGCATATTCGGCTGATAAAGGCAATGGATATATACATATGTCGCGTCACTAATCTCTCCGATAGGGGAAGGGTTAAGTTTAGTTAATGCAGCCACTCGAGCCTCGAGCATCGATTAAATAATTAGGTGCCGTGATAAGCGGGTGCGATCAACTTGAGGCTGTCAGTGGCCATTCAATGACCAGTGATAGCCCTGAAAGCAAACCTCGAAGCATGAATGGGCTTCCACTTCCCACTATCGAATCCCAGCAGTGATTATCCAAAGCATCTGCCAGAGATAACACTTATCGGGCGAAGACTAGAGTCAAGTGGACAGGAAATGAAGCTAGTAGACGAAGGTACTTGAAGGTTTGAGAAGGTTGGGAGAAGGAAATACAAAGATTGGCACGGATCTGGCTAGGGAAACTTCCCAGTGGATTCTGTAAACAAAATAGTATTCAAAAAAATACATTAAAAAATCCCTATAAAAACATAGCCCAGACCGGATAACATCTGTTGGCCATTCGGCGGAGGCAGCCTCAAATGGAAAGTATCGACAGACGAAAATTAGCCAGCGACATTGAAATAATGCAGCTCTAAAAAAATAAACAATGACACCATAATTATATTCGGACATTTGAGAAATCTAGCAAATTAAACGAATAAAACATCGGCATTTGAAACTCAAAGCAAATCAGCATTGAACGAGACACATTTTGTAAGTTTCTGAGCGGTATTTCATTCTTATTTATAGCCAACTGGGGTATTATACATATTATCGTTTAATGTTCACACATGTGATGCGGCTGAGTTTTCGTTTTCGCTTTGGGAAAAATATTTAATAACAAATGTGTGTTTGTTTGTTTGTTATTCTTTGCTTGTAGCGAATAGAAAAATACACTATGGGATGGGTTTGTTTATTATCAATAATAATAATAGAAATAAGCAATGAAATAAGAGATATTTACATGGGGTAATATGGTCTAGGAAATCTAATTAATATTACCAAAAAAATTCTATCAAGCAATGTGACATTTCTCAAAGAAGATATAAGAAAGCATGCTTTTCTAGCATTTTTGTACATGAAAATTAATAGTTTTTACTGCTTGTAAGAACTATTTTTTAATATTTTTTAATAAATGAGATCACAGCCATTCGTTTCACATACTTTATTTGAAATACCATTCATAAAGGCTCACATATGAGTGATCTCCGTTTTTATGAGACCCACAAAACTGTTTGAAAATTGCGGATTTCGAGATGAATGGCCACTAAAATGAGAACTGATGGCAAGTGTGTCCTAGAAACATCTGAGAGCAGAAAAGTACTGGCTACTGAGGCAATTAAGCGACATGCTTTATATTTTCTTTTTTTGTTTTTTTCAGCGACTGCATGCAAATGCCATTTGGATTGCAGTGCTGCGACGACCCATTTTCCACTGACTTCTAGGTGACCCACGCCGGCGGCAAGAAGACGAGCGTGAAGGCAACTTCTCGGCGATTAAAAGTGAAGCCTTCATCTGAAGCCCTCTTATCGATTGAACTAATCACTCTTTCCCACAAAAAACAAACAAACACAGAGAACGCTCTGTGTGGGAGCCACGCCTACTTAATAACGAAAGAAAAACACAAGAGGAATGAATAGTTAGGGGAAGACAGACAGAACTATTTAAAGACAATTTGAATGAGGAGGGAAATGAAAGGGTAAGGGGAAGGGGAAGGAGGAAAAGGAAAATCCAAAACAAAACTTCAGTCTGCAGAGGCGTCGGCAATCAACTGTGACAACAAAGGGCAGGCAGAGCCGGCAAAGGCAACAAACAAAGGGGAAATCTTGGGACTTGAAAGATACCTGTTACCTGTGCCTTAAAGCAACCTTTAGTCTCTAACCTGTTATACCACGGAACTTAATCAAAATATTCCTTGACTTAACAGGAATCAGAAAAACAATTATCAACCAATAGCAAAGTTCCGTGGTATAACAGATTAGAAATTAAAGGTACGTGTCATAACGCCCAGTGTCATAACGCTTTGGAAGTACCTATTACCTGTGCCTTTTAGGTGAGTATTCTTTTGGGTGAGTATTATTTTTCTGATTCCTATTAAATCAAGAAATATTTTGATTAAGTTTTGTGGTATAACAGATTAGAGATTGAAGGGTAAGTGTCATAACGCCCTGTGTCCTAACGCTCTGGAGGTACCTGTTACCCGTGGCTGAGTATTATTTTTCTTATTCCTATTACATCAAAGAATATTTTGTTTAAGTTTTGTGGTATAAAAGAGATAAAAGGATGATAATGAGTGTCATAACGCCAAGTGACATAACGCTTGGGAAATACCTGTTACTGTGCCTTAACTCGATTTCTTTCGGTATTTTGGGCTTAAGCATTATTTTTCTGATTCCTATTAAGTCAAGGAATTTTGTTCAAGTGTTGCGGTATAACAGGTTAGAGATTTAGTGTCAGTGTCACAGTGTCATAACGCAATGATTACCTTAATATTAAAATGAATACCTTCATTTACAAAGGCAAAGGAATTCCTAATTAAATGGAAATTTACTTATGATCACATCCACTTTTCAAGATAAACTTTTTATATCATCCTTAGTTATTCCTTGAGATTTTGAGATATAGTCCAATATACCCTTCAAATCCCTGCTATCTAGGGTATAACAACAACCTCAACTTGCGACAAGAACCGCATTTGTTTGGACTAAGACTAAAAGTCAGACAAACGCAGCGGAAAAGAAGTTGGAGCGAAAACAATCGCCGGCACAGATACAGATACAGATGCAGATGCAGCTACAGAGGCAGACGGCAGAACGTAAACACACACACAACACACAAAACAACACACATCTCACACATCGCGACACGCAGCAAGGGCTTTGAGTCAATAACCTGCCAAAGGAAAGGAAGTTGCGGCTGCACTTGCGGTTGTTTGTTGAAAGATGAAAGCTGAAGCGAAGAATCAGAGGAAGCGCGAAGCCTGGCAACTGTTCTTTGCTCACTGTCTCACCTCCCGCCTGCAGAAGGAGTCAGTCACTGCGCTCTCAGTCTCTCTCGGGAAGAAGAACGATCACACCGGCACAAATAGTTGGCACTCGCGGGTCTTATTGGCACATCTGACCGAAAATAAACTTGTGGGCGAGCAGTAGTCTAATTGGAAACGCGGTCAGTCGGCTGCGCGAGGATCAGCTGATTGGAAAGAGGAGGAGCGAGAGACAACTGTCCCCGTCAACGGTCGCCGATCGTCTGCGGCTGCTGCGCTGCTCTGCGCTGCTTGCTTGCCGACAGAGCCCCCTTTGAGGCCATCTCTCTTTTTTACTCTCTCTCTGGCAGGAGGGGTCAGCAATCGGTAATCGAAGAGAGAGCTCGCTCTTTTACTCACTCACTTGTTGGGCTCCCACAGGCACTGATGGGTCTCGTTTAGTTACAGTTACAATGGGAATCGAAATGGAAATCGAAATCGAAATCCTTATGGTTTCAATGTAACAGCGTGCCGGACGGAGGCCAACTAAATGGCCGGACAATGGCACTCGCAATTTTATACGTGCCTCCTCTGCACTGGGTTTGGATTTGTGTGCGGATTTCGGTGCTCCAGCCACAAGAGCCGGGAGCTTATCACACACACCCAAGTATCAAGTATCGGAGTTATCAGAGGCGATGGGCAACGCAGCCTAATCACGTAATTTGACAGGTAGCACAGGCCAGGCTACCATCGCCTGTTCCGATTACATCCGTAATTGCCCGTAATCGAGATTAAGTGCCGGCGATTAGTGGGCATTATGCTAGAAGAGGGAGAGTTCACTGTGATTTTCACGGATTCCTCGAACGCCATTCGAGTTGCACAAAAGTGTACTCGGGAGCAGAGATAACGCGGCCAGACAAAAGCCACTTCAGACACTGGATTCCTTAGTCAACAGAAAAAGTTGGGGGGTTCGGTTTCCCGAATTTGTTTGTATTTATTCCGTAGCGGTAATGTAATCTAAACATTTGGGAATTACACAAAGGCAGCCAATCTTTTCCAGATAACGAATAATTGGGAATTCAGCTGGACGTATCGAGCTTCCATCTCGAATTTAACACTTGATAACTTTGCAGAAATCGGACAAAAATTAGGTATTTGAATTTTTCCAGTTGCCTTGGAATTTTTATTTACAACTTAATCTAAGTAGGGGTGAAATTTAACCAGTTTAGGTTGAGATTTATAAGAATAAATAGGACTTCAGTTGAGTATTCAGTAGTAGAGCTTAATTAGGTGTTTGTTCACATACTTAAAGAACTCGAACCCATAAGTTTGTTTGTTTTTCCCTCCCTGGATAAGATTCGCCATATTGTTATCTGTAAACAATTCGCAATTACACACAACAAATAAGGCACGTTTTATTTCTGACTGATTAGGGGCCTGACAACCACCGGAATTTCGATCAACTTTATTGAACCCACCATATTTTGTACCTTTGGCAAAAGACAGGGGTTAATTGGGTAATTACAAGCACTAAACGGAGTCATAAACTCAGGAAGGGGAACCTTTTTACATTGGAAAGTTTCTTAGCTCATACAGATGAGTAACCAACTGTTCCAAAAGACTCTTAGTAATTAAATATTAACAAAGCTTTTTCGCAGAATTCGTATAGGTGCCAAGATATACATATCTGGAACTGGCAGATAGGCAGCGAGCGTAGCGCTCCTCTACATTCCGTGCAGTCGAGCGAGGAAACGGTTGACATAATTTGATAGCCATCCGCCCAGTTTCCCAGCTATCGAATCCACTCAGGCGGAACAACCTACAACGGCAATTCAATAGACAGGTGAATCTGAAATACCTGCGAAAGCAATTCAAATACGTAAACAATCTGTTAATCAAGCAAAATCAGCGGAACCCCAAACACAGGCGAGGATTCGCAAGTACACGGAAACTTTAATGGTGAATTCTGATTTAAATTATTTCTAATAACAAAAAACAACACTCATATTGTTAAATAAACATAATAATATTAAACTATTTTTTCTTCATTATCATCAAGATCTGTTAACTTATTATAAATATATTATAAAGGGGAAGAAATCTTTGGTATTTCGAAGTATGGAGGAAGGTTCAAGAGACCACTATATTTTTCGTATAGAAAAGATTATTTCCGGTAGTATAATCTTGTAAATATGTATATAATCTCACAGTAAGCCCACAACTTAAGCCCCGAGCCGAAGGCCTAAGCTGCTATGGCTCCAAAAAACCACTGTTAGCGATTAGTTTAACACTATTTGTAAGCATTAGATAAATAAATAAATAAATTTCTGGTATTAGCATAAATTTAAAATTATGCTTAAGAAAATCTTCTTTAAATATCTAAGCAAATTAGTATATTTACCAAAGGAATCTCCTTTATTTTTCTGTACTTTAGAAGCATACAAATGATGCTGGATGCGGGTTCAAGTCCCACTAAGCTCTATTAATGTTTTATATATTTTTCAAATTCAAGTATTAACATTAATATAAAATTATGCTTTTGAGAATCATCTTCAAGTATTTAAGCAAATTTTACCTTAATAAAATTGTATTTTTACCTAAGGAACCTCTTATATTTTTCCGTGTACTTTAAAGGGAGACAAACGATGCTGCCAGACAAAGGTGGAATGACACATAAGCGAAAATGGAATGAAATCAGCGACAATCGTACTACAGCCCGGGCACAAATTAATTAGTAAACTCTGTAAAAAAAGGCGCACAGAGCCCAGATTGGCTTGGGCATGAGGTCTCGTCTCTGGGTGCGTCCGGGAGCTCAAGTCCAACACCAGTCAGTCGGAGGCAAGGCTAGAAAAGAGACGCATCTCGGGTTTACGGGAGGCAGTACCTCAAATTCCAATATCAGGATCTTTATGGATATCGTATAAGTGACGACAGCAGAATTTACGACCCCAAAATTCTCTAATTCGCCGCCGTGTGCCGCCACCGCGAGTATCTTAAATAATTGCTGGCAATATCTGTTCCCTTTACGATACAACTGGACATTTCCTTCGTCCATAAAGATAAAACTCGGTTAGCTATTGCCGTGCGCATCGAATGCGAAAACAAAAGAAAAGAAAAGAAAGAAAAAACAAAAATAAATCTAATAAAATCCCCGCCCGATTTCAGCCCGAAGGGGTGGTGTCATAACACTTGTTTATCGAGCGGCTGCTGCTCCGATATCGGAGCCGATAGTTTCCCCTGTCGAGTTCCCCAAAAACCTTTATATATCTGCGGGGGACCAGAGCGTATCGAGCCTCAATTGGAACTCGCAGGTGGAGGTCCGCGGTTGTGGACGAACTTTGGGACAGAAAATCCGGGCCGGTCCGGTAGTGATCCTTAAAGTGCAGTTCCTTAAAGTGCGGTTGGTGTTCGTTTGGAAGCTTGAATAAACTGTGATAATCGCGTGCCAGTACCAAGAAATCCTTTCGAAATGAGTGTACGTATAAAGGATTATCAGTTATGAGAAGTAAATCGGTGAAAAGATCGGGTTTCTTTATGAGTTTGAAACAAAGAAAGATATATTTATATATTCTCAGTAATTACAAGGGAAATTTGTGAAGACTGTGCTTAAATGAGTTCCGTAAAAGGGAATAGAAGTGATAAGTTCCTAGGAAGGGATAAAATATCCTTACATGTATTGAAAAAATAACCCCTAGGGAATATACTCATACGGGGAAGTCCCGTTCCCGGTAAAAATTCTGATTTATTTATAAATGTGAACCAAAAAAGGATATTATTTTATATACTGAGTAATTACAAGCACAATTTGTGAAGCCTGTGCTTAAATTTATTCCATAAAGTGCAAAAGAATTTAATGTTCCTAAGAAAGTATAAAATACAATCGCTTTTCTAAAAAATAAAATAACTGATTTCTTTATAAATGTGAACCAGAAAAGGAAATAATTATATACCCTGACTAATTACAAGAACATTTTGTGAAGCTTGTGCTAAAATGTAATACCTAAAATCCAATAGAAGTGATAAGTTTCCAAGAAAGTATACTATATCCTTACATTTCTTGAAAAAATAACAACTAAGAAATTTGCTCATTCGGGGAAGTCCTATTCCCGGTAAAAAAAAAAGATTTAATTATGTATATATCTTCAGTAATTACAAGGGAACATTGTGAAGCCTGTGTTAAAATGTAATCTCTAAGCTGCAAAAAATGTGATAAGTTCCTAGAAAAGGATATAAGATCCTTACATTTCTTGAAATAATAACCCCTAAGAAATCTGTTCATTTGGGGAAGTCCCATTTCCCATTCTCCTGCTGCAGATTATCAAGAGTGAAGAATGTACAACTCCTTGAGCTTTATTTATAGACCAAATCTAATCAGAACAATTTGAAAAATGTGAATATAATCGCCTGCAATTTGAAGCGATTTGAATAAACGATTTACTACTACTTAGATTTGTCAAGAGTGAAGTGTGTTGCCACCTCAGATCCTGCGATCAATGTGCAATTGCGGAATCATTAAAAGTCAGCAAAATTACATAGTTAATTATAGCCCCCGCCCCTCCATATAGATAGGAAATCGATTAAGGAATTACTCGGAATTACATACTTCAAAGGAGCCGCCGCATGGCGAAAATTGCGAATTTCTTAGCATGTCCGAGCGATAAACGGTGGTGTTACTTATTTATTAGGGCTTTATCGGTTTATGGCAGCAACTTCAGCGGCTTTATGGTCCTCAACAATCTCACGTTGACCACACGCCCGTGAATCATGAACCCAACACGCGACGAAACACGATTTCAATGTCGAGCAGTGTTTAGACAAAAGGAAAAAATCAAAAAATAAAAACCGTGCGGGAGTGGGGAAACGCTTATCGATTAGCTGGGATTGTAAAACAATAAATCCCCCCGGAGGGTAGGGCCAAGTTCTCGGCCGATTCCGATAGCTAGGTGCCTCTCAGTAAGGAGTCTAAGTTCACTTGGTACGGACGTTCCAGGCCCCAAGTTAGATTCCCCCGAAAACGTGAGATATCGGCTTTCAGCCAGGTAATAGGTGTTCGTCCAGACTCGCAGCTGCCAGACCGAGATTAGATATTATTGATTGACCATAAAGCCAGGCTATAATTACTTGACTTGACTAATCCGGGTGGTTCTCGAAAGCGAAACTTCGGGATATTTTAAGCTTAAATGTGAGGATTAATATTGAATATATACTAGAGAGTTGGTTGAAACAAAGTGAAGTTGAAATATAAGAAATAAATTTAGATAATCTTGTAATACAATAGTTTTTGCAGATGACTAGATAATATATTATGTAAAATCTTTTAGGGCCGGTTATCGCCCACACTGTCAAAGTGCCTAAAAAAAATTAAACACCAGATAAACTTATTGTAAAACAAATCGGTTTTCTGCCCTCTTAAAATTTATCTGAACGTAAAAGACTAACATATTTCTGTTAACTATGCTGCTAACTATCGATTATTGCTGTAAAGCACCGAATTGTGCTGTTAAATACACTTCCTACCGCTGTTGGATCTCTTCACTTCTTCATTTGACTTTCGGAAATCGATGTTCTTTTGCCAAGCCGGAAAAACCTCTTAAACCCACAATTTAAGAATCTTAAAAGCCCAACCCGATCCTAACCCATTCTCTTTTTACTCTCATTAGTTTAACTCCAAGTATCACATCGATGTGGACTTCGAGGTGCCCAAAAAGCTGCAATGGTACTACGCGCCCGCCTTCTTCGGCTTCTGGCTGGTGCTCTACCTCTCGCTGGTCAACACCCAGATGAACCACATGCCCCAGCCCCTCCTGCGCAGCGATGAGGCCAGCCATCCGGGTTCCTTCATCGCCCAGCGTGCCGAAGACACACTCATTGAGTTGACACGGATTGGTCCTCGAGTGGTGGGCAGCATGGCCAACGAGGAGGCCACCGTGGAGTTCCTGCGCGCCGAGGTGGCCAAGGTCGAGGCCGAGATGAGCGATCGCCTGGAGGTCGAGGTGGACGTTCAGCAGGCTAGCGGTGCCTACATGCACTGGGAAATGGTCAACATGTACCAGGGCATCCAGAATGTGGTGGTGAAGCTGTCTGAGAAGAACTCCACCGACGAGAACTACCTGCTGATCAACAGTCACTACGACTCGGTGCCTGGAAGTCCGGGAGCAGGGGATGATGGCAGCATGGTGGTAACCATGCTCGAGGTGATGCGTGTGATAGCCAAGTCCGATGAGCCACTGGCCCATCCTATAGTTTTTCTGTTTAACGGAGCCGAGGAGAATCCCCTGCAGGCCTCACACGCCTTTATCACCCAACACAAGTGGGCCAGGAACTGCAAGTGGGTATTGATGGTATATCCTTTTAGGAATCTAATATAATCTCAAAACTTTCCCCTAGAGCTCTGATCAACCTCGACTCTGCTGGCAGCGGTGGCAGGGAGATCCTGTTTCAGTCGGGACCCAACCATCCCTGGCTGATGAACTACTATCGCAATGTGCCGCATCCCTTTGCCAATACTTTGGCAGAGGAGCTCTTCCAGGCTGGCTACATTCCCTCTGATACAGACTTCCGCATCTTTAGGGACTATGGAGGAGTTCCCGGCCTGGACATGGCCTACATCTTCAATGGCTATGTGTATCACACCAAGTACGACAGGATCAATGCCTTTCCACGAGCCTCCTTCCAGCACACAGGGGACAATGTCCTTTCCTTGGCTCGGGCTCTGGCCAATGCCCCTGAGCTGGAAAACACAGCTGTAAGCTTATAAATTGAGACTTCTGTGGACTTTTGGTAAACTCCTTTCCCTTTCTAGGCTCACTCTGAGGGACACAATGTCTTTTACGACTTCCTAGGCTGGTTCATGATCTTCTACACGCAGACAACGAGCATCATTGTGAACGTGGTGGTGGCTTTGATAGCTCTCCTGGGCATCGGCATTTCGATCTACTTCATGTGCCTGCGTTCGGGCTGCAGCTGGAAGGGAGTCCTCCTCAGGTTCTCCCTAACCATAGGCATTCAGTTCGTGTCTCTGGCCCTGGCCCTTGGTCTGTCTCTCCTGGTCGCCGTCTTCATGGACGGTGTGAACCGTTCGATGTCCTGGTTCACCAATTCGTGGACAATCTTTGGCCTGTATCTCGCACCCATTCTCTTCGGGCTGAGCATTCTGCCTGCTTTGTATTTGGAGAAAACGAAGCGGGATCCGTTGGGCCTGGGCTTTCGCATCCAGCTGTTCATGCACTCGCACTGCATCTGCCTGATCCTGATCATGCTCATCCTGACGGGGCTGAGTATCCGATCCGCCTATTTAATCATGCTCTGCGTGGTGTTTGACATTGTGGCTTTGACGGTCAACCTGGTGACCAAGTGGCATCGCAAGGGTGAGTGCTTTTGGATACTGAATCTGACGAATGACTTACTAATTGAGATATTATATTGCAGCCTACCTTTTCGCCATTGCTGTGATGGTGTGCCAGATCCTGCCCTTCGTCTACTTCACGTATCTGTGCACCACGGCTCTGGCCACTTTGATTCCAATGCAGGGTCGCTCGGGAAGCTCGATGAATCCGGATATGGTCATTGCAGTCCTGATCTGGGTGTTCTCTCTGATGTTTGCCGGCTTTATTGTGAGTGTGATTAAAAAATATATAGATTAAAATTCATCAGGGTTACTAAAGATAGTTATAATACTTGGATATATATTTTAGGAATAGACTCCATTTTAATTTCATCCATACCTCGCTTTGCGGTATTTCTCTATAGCAACCCCCTTTAATTTAATATCTTTTTCGTTTTACGGACTGAAATGTTTCCCTATAACGGCAAAACACATTTTTCCAAGTTATATCTACTGAATAATGAAAATATTATACCGCATTTTTCCGTAGTTCGTGGATTGTATCTAGGCCTGTAATGTTTCGCTATAACGGCCCTCATAAATTTGGACACCTTTTCGATTTACGGCCTGAAATATTTCTCTACAATTACAAACAAAACATTTTTTCGATGTCAATATACATATCAACTGAATAATTGATTCATTACCCGGCTATTCGCTTTGCGGAAAAGTTTCGTGGATCCTATCTAGGCCTGAAATGTCTTGCTTTTCGCTTTACGGCCTGAAATGTTTCGCTATAACGGCTAAGAAAACTATTTTCGACGTCAATATTCATATATACTAAATCATTTATTATATTTTTCGGTTTTTCGTTATGCGGCCAAGTTTTGTGGATCGTATCTAGGTCGTAAAGCGAGGAATGGGTGTTCAATAATCTGTGAGCTTCCCATTTCGGCCTTAATTAGAGCGCCAACCCAACAACCCATATTCTATTAATACCAATTAATTTGTAATTAATTATTTTAATATTTTTTGTATAATGCAGGCCCCTCTTATCATGTTCTTCCGCAAGACGAGAACCATAGTCCTGTGCTTCCTGGGAATGACCATACTATTCATCATTATTGCCGTTACAAATGCGGGATTCCCCTACAAGGAGAAGACCTCTCCCCAGCGATACTCATTGATTGTAAGTTTAACTTTATAAAAGATAATAAATTTAAGTAATTAAATGTATATATTAAATTTATCATAGCATGCCCATCGTCGTCTCCATAATGCCGATGGCAGCACTCGTATTGATGAGTCTGGCCTGTACATTTATCCCCAAGACAGACGCTTCGAAATAGCGCGAGGTAAGCTTGAAATAAATCTAAAAAAAACCTCCAATTTAAAATTAATACTAAACCCTTATTCCTTCAGATGAAATCGATGCCATAGGAGAGGCCCACAAGGTAAGTGACTTTTGCGATGAGGAAATGTTCTGTGGCATGCCGCTGTACAACCATCGCTGGAACAAGGCCCGGGAGTATAGCTTGTGGATTGAGACCTCGGAGGGACCAGATATTCCCACCGATTATCCCTCGCTGGTGCTGCAGGATGTCAGCGAGCTGGAAAATGTCACGCAGCGCAGATTCAACTACACTCTAAGAGGACCCACTCACATGGGTATCTTCATCAATGTGAAGAACGACGCCCGGATACTGAACTGGTCCTTCAACGACACGCTGGTTCGAGAGCGCGCGGAACCGCCTTTCATGGTGTACTTCTCCTACGGACTGGACGACAGTCCCCTGGAGTTTACCATCGATGTTGAGGTGGGTAAATACTCACTAATTACAAGTATTTATTAAAATAGAACTCACCATGTTCTGTTTGCAGAAGACGACCTCAACGTTTGACACGCCCACCCTGGAGATTGGTATCGGCGGTCACTGGGTGACGCAGGACATCACTGCCATCGAGAAGCTCAGCCCCTACATCAGCCGATTTCCCTCGTATGCCTACATCCAGGGCTGGGTGGGCACCTACGAGACCTGGTACTTCTAGGCCTCCGCCGCAATTGATATTGGTTCTGATTTACTAATTGTAGTCATTAGGCGTTAACGATTAACTGTATAGAATCTGAAAATTACGTATTTTATTAAACTACATTACGAATACTATAATTACAAACCAAAGCTATGAGTTTGTTCTTCTACCTGACCTTCCTTAAGCAATTAACTAAACATATCAATAGCCCCAAAGGGTTTCCTGCGGCAAACAAAACATGGAAGATATATAAACAAATATAAGCAATTTGCCTTTCAAAGCAAATTCTTCGGGGACTATCCATTACGAGGGTTCCATCCGGCAGCCAAGTGCAAACTCATTTTCATTGCGAGTTTAGAAACTGCTGAACTCAGGGCTCTTAGCTCTCTGTAAATTAATAATTCCGCTTTAAGAGAAGATTTCTTTGGGGGAGAACTTTGGACCAGATAAAAAATCTCATAGCCACTGCCCAAGATGCTGAGACTGAGGGAGATCGCGTCTCAGTTGAAGTGTGTACCCCCCGAGGAGATGTGGCAGGCCCTGCGGTCCCGCTTCGATTCTTGCCAAAATAAGGTGAGTCAACCATGCCACCGTTTTGAATTTTTAAGTAATAATATCGAACTATCTTTGGATTTATAACTATGTACCTAAAAGAAGCAAAGGATTTATATAACTATTAACAAATTTTATATTATTATTATAAAATATTTTTAAATAATTATTTTTAAACTATTGTCTCAGATAAAAAAAGATATCCCCGTCCCATTATTGTAAATTCTATTTAAATAGTTTTCAAAGCTATAAACTGAGAACTGCTCATTAAATAGGGTTTTTTGCAAAAAAAAAACCCTGATTTGTAAATTGAAATTATCTTTATGGATTTGAATTGCCTTTATCATAAGGGTATATAAGAGTCCTCAGCAATCTAATTGTATAATGGATACATATAGCCAACGATTATGCATATCACAAGGAACAGTAAGAAAGCTACAGGCGAAAAAGCTCGACAATGAGATACCCGGTACCCAAAGCTATGTATGTGCATCAAGCAAAAAGACACAGCCATTTATCAGTGGCCTGTTTAACCAAAATGGTTTAAAGAGTGCACCAACCTCAAGACTCAACAACAACTTCAAGAAAAGCATAAAAAAAGTTAATTTTGGATCGCCCCAGTTCGACACCACGGTTCAAAACTCGACTAACCATCTATGCCAAGTCAGAGTGCTAGTGCGAGAGGAATGGATATAGAAGCTTTACAATGTATAATAACTGCTGTGTTTATCTATCGATTTTACTAAAATTTTTAGAGAACTTCTGCATAAATGTATATACTTTATATCTATTAACTTTAAACCGAAAATCACGGCTCTAGCTTATTTATATATATTTTTCATGATTTTTAAGGACGTTGATCAAGTGTAAATATATTTTTTGTGGAGCTGAAGATTTCTCCTTCCTCCTCTTACCCACTTTCTCGGTTGGCACTAAGTTATGATACCCTTATACCCTACAAGTACCGGGTACAAAAAGTTACTATTCGAAGCAACAATTATTGGGTTGTGGTGGGTCTAGTTTATCTCGGCGCATGAAGTCAATAAGTTTAACAATCGTGATAGCTGTACATACATATATCCATTAGTTCACACCTTTGCATTTGCGCCTATATCCAAATCATCCCGCGGCAATCGAAGGCAAATATCGGAGTCTAATAAAAACTTTATTTCTTAAAAACGTGTTGAGAAGTCTAGGAGGGCGGGGCCAAAAGGGAAGAAGCTGATCGAGATAACGTAATAGAATTGTTATCACTAGTTATAATAATTAAAGCATAAATATATTGCTCATCAACGAGAGGGGATCAAAGGGTTTAATTGTGGTGGAAATTTTTAAAGGGATTTTCCTTTAACTGAAATCATTGCATTAATCGATTTATTAAATGAAACTAATTATATGTTATATGTTTATGAATATTAATATGGGATCCTTCTAGGAATACCACGAAATTCGTGACTTTCTTTATAATATTTATAAGCTTCTCAACCATATAAATGAAATTATATTCACAATCTTGAACAGTTTCAATAAATGTTAGAGACCAAGTCACGTTATGAGAATCCTTTCAAGTTAAGGTTTCCTTTAAAAGTTGGTAAATCATTTTAAAATTAAATAATAATTTCGAACATATTACATATAAGTCTTTCACTGTAGTAACATTAAAACACATAAATTAATAAGAATGTTTATTGAACATTCTACAAAAAGATCGTTTCAAGAACCTTATATTGTAAGGAAATAGAAATTCATTTAAACAATATTCTCCTTATTAGGATTAGTTCTCTCTTACGATCGTTTGACATATCGATACTTGGGGATTTGTTCAAATATCTTTTCAATCCCTTGAACTTGATCTGGTACAAACTAAGTACCTCTCCTTTAGCCACCCTCGCTTTAAATGATACTTTATCGACTTCCACGCGTCTCCGAAGGCATATCTTTAAATTTGCTCAAACATCAGACCATTGTTCATATAATAAATCCATTATAATTTTTATGACTTTTAACTGGTATCCAAGGTGGCAACCAGCGATTTTTTGGCTATATAAGAACTTACCTTTCCCCAAGTCAAATCAGTCCGATTCTTTCTGAAGCAGTAAGCTGAGCTGCCGAACTGAATAGCAAAATGGGAGACAAGGACAAACTAGTAAAGACCTACCAAAAACCTAGCTAATATTTCCTTTAAATACTAAATACAATTAATCCTCCTCCAGATTTCCGACGAGCCTATCGAGGGTGGACTCGGATCGGCATCCTTAAAGAATGCCAAGAAACAGGAGCAGAACATAAGGGGACCCTGGTACCTGGCCAGCGGTTTCCTGCTCTTCTGGGCGCTCCTCTTCTTTGCGGTTGTGCATCCACTCCTCTACCGCCTCCCCACGGGCCTGACCATCGAGGATGCCGGCAAGGGACTCTTCATCGCCGAGCGGGCCCAGAACAACCTCTACAACTTGGCCCAAATCGGCACCAAGGTAGTTGGCAGCCAAAACAATGAGAACAAGACGGTCGAGTACCTCCTGGGCCTGGTAGCAGAGATCCAGGCGAATGTCCTCACGGACTACTTCGACATTGAGGTGGATCACCAGGTGGGCTCGGGCTCTTACGTTCACTGGACCATGGTCAACAAGTACCAGGGCGTGCAGAACATCGTCGTAAAGCTCAGTCCCAAGAACAGTGTCAGTCAAACCTACCTCCTGGTCAACAGCCACTTCGATTCGAAGCCCACGAGTCCCTCAGCCGGCGATGCCGGAGAGATGGTCGTCGCGATCATGGAGGTCCTGCGTGTCATATCCACCACCAAGAAGACTTTTATTCACCCCATTGTCTTTCTGTTTAACGGAGCCGAGGAGAACCCCCTGGAGGCTTCCCATTTCTTTATTACCCAGCACCCGTGGGCCAAGAACTGCGTGTAAGTTGTAGAAATATTTATTTAATTATAATTTTAACTAGAATATTCTTAAACCTTAAATAAGTTGTAGAAATGTCTACAAATTTATTATTATTTTAACTTTAATATTTGAAACCTTAAATCCTGTTTCTCTGCAGAGCTCTTCTTAATTTGGACTCCGCTGGCGGCGGTGGTCGCGAGATTGTCTTCCAGAGTGGACCCAACCAGGCCTGGCTCATGAATAAGGTAACCCATTAGCTCTCTCCAGGATTCTGTATTTCCCCAGCTAAGCTTAAGGTTCCTTACAGATCTACAAGCTATATGCCAAGCATCCCTTTGCCAACTCCATGGCTGAGGAAGTCTTTCAATCGGGCATTCTCCCCTCCGACACGGATTTCGGCATTTTCACCAAATACGGAAAAATCGTGGGTAGGTTTTTTAGAATAAAAATATATAAAATAAAATATAAAATATATAATATAAAAATATATAATATAAAAATATATAATATAATTTACCATATACTTTCAGGCCTTGACATGGCTCAGATCATTAACGGCTACTATTACCACACCAAATACGATCGCTTCGAGAATATTCCCCGAGGCTCCATTCAGAACACGGGCGAGAACCTGCTGAGTCTGGTGCAAGCCTTGGCTAATGCCACTGAGCTGGACAACACAGCGGTAAGGAATCCTTAACCTTATCCTTAGCCTTACCTAAAAATCCTTTTTTAATATCCAGGCCTACACCACCGGTCACGCCGTATTCTTCGACATCCTGGGCCTGTACTTCATCAGCTACACGGAGAGCACTGGCATCGTGCTCAACTATGCCGTGGCCGCCATTTCCCTCATCCTGGTCTTCGTGTCCATTTGGCGCACTTCGAGCATTTCGAATGTGTCTCTGGGAAACGTTCTGTGCTGGTTCATCCTGATCCTGGTCCTCCAGATCATAGCCTTTGTGCTGGGCCTGGGTCTGCCCGTGGCCATTGCCTATCTGTTTGACATGTATGGACTCTCCATGACCTACTTCAGCACTCCGGCGCTGATGATTGGCCTTTACATATGCCCGAGCCTCCTGGGACTGAGTCTGCCCTCGTACATCTACCTCAGGCTGAGGAAGAACGTGAGTGGGGGGTACAAAATACCCGGAAATGGGTTTACTTAAGGTTCTAATCTTTGTCCCTGCAGAGCAAGGTGGCCTTTGCCCAACAGCTCCAGCTGGTGCTCCATGGACACGCCGTTGTGCTGGCTATTCTCGGAGCTGGCATCACCTACTACGGCCTGCGAAGCGCCTACATTGTCACCTGGACTCTCATCTTCTACTCCATCCCCTTGGCTCTCAATCTGCTGACCACTCTGCACGATCGCGGCTTCTCCTGGACGGGCGTGCTCAAGATTGCCCAGGTCGTACCCTTCACATACAACAGCTACCTGATTTACACGTTCCTGGTGACCCTGACGCCCATGATGGGTCGCTTCGGCAGGTAAGGCTCCTTAACTTGTCCCAAATTAAATATTTTACTTGATATCCCTTCCTTGTTTCAGGTCCACCAACCCCGACTTGATAGTCTCAGGCTTGAACGGCTTGGGCACCATTCTGGCCATGGGTTTCCTGATTCCCCTGGTTAATATGTTCCGCCGGCCCACCATGATCCTGTTCTCACTGTTGGCCATCAGTGGTGTTACCATTTACGTGGCATCCTCCACCCAAATTGGCTTCCCCTACCGCCCCAAGACCAACGTGGAGCGTGTGCCTTACCTGGTTCGTACGTGGAACTTCCTGAAAGAGATTGGTCTTTATATTCCCCTTCTGATCCACAGCACGTCCGACGAACCTTCTACGAGTTCGACGGCACCGTCAGCAAGGACGACTCTGGCTATCTGTTCAACTTCCAGGATCGCCGCGGACCCGCTCCCCTGAAGAACACCAAGGTCAATCTGACCGGCTTGGTCAGCGTGGCTGCCGACTGTGACAAGTACATGATGTGCGGCCTTCCCTTCTACGATCACCGCTGGGTGAAGAGTCGCCTCCAGGCCATGTGGCTGCCGCGAGCGGAGCCAATTGTCACGCCCTCGGTTCCCCAGCTGGTGCTGGTGAGCAAAACCCTGCTGGAGGACAACAAGACGATGCACTTCGAGTTCAGTGCCCAGACTCCGGATCACGCCAGCGTCTTCTTCCAGCCGTACGCCGACGTGGTCATAAAGAACTGGTCCCTGCCGGCGGCCTACCTGGGCAAGAACGTGGTCAACCACATCTACTTCACGTACGGCAAGGACAACTCACCACTGACCTTCTGGTTCGATCTCTACGTGAGTACCTGCCCTATGGACCTGCAGAGAGTATTTTCTTGATCTTAATTTCCTATTTCCCCGCAGAAAGAGGATGGTGACTACGAGGTGCCAGTGGTCACCGTGAGTTTCGCTAACCACTTCCTCGACAGTCCTGGAGATGCCCTAGGTCAGGCGTTCACCAAGTCGATGCCTTCCTATGCAGCCGCTGTTCAGTGGCCAACCTCGTATCAACAGTTTGAGTACTAAACCATTGTAGCCTGACTGGAGGCCTCGTCATAGCCCAATAAAAGTGATTATTATCTGAAAAAAACAATAGAACCCACGATTGTGTTATTAAGTTTATCAAGCAGTTGCTATAGAAATCTGCCATAAATTTTATAGTTGCGATTTAGAATGGACAATAACTTATACAAGCTTATAGACTTTGCAGAGCGGTCGAGGTTTTTATTTCCGATTTCACAAGAACTATCTCCAATCAGTTTGACAATTTCATTTTAATCATCGATTTATAGTACTGGCTATTAATTTTGATGAAACTCAAATCTTTTGGCGCCAATAATATTCTGACATGTAAAATAGTTCCAAAAAATTCCATAAAGTCCATAAAAAAGAGAAGAGAATATTTTTCCAAGTTTTTTTAATGGCACATTACTCAAAACATCAATAATTTTGATTAAAAAAAAATATGATTGAAAGATAAAACATATTTGTTAAGAAAAGTTGCAAACGATAAATAAATGGAAAAGGGATATATTCTTAAAAAGACATGAACGAAAATAAATGAACTGTAAAATATTAAAACAAGTGGAAAAGCTACAGTCGAGTGTGACCGACTGTAAGATACCCGGTACCCAAAGCATTGTGGGTGAAATTAAACAGCACATGAACATGGAAAAAAGGAAATGTTGACAAATAGAGACAGATATTGCTAGAAACATGTTGAGCAACACTCAAAAGCGACAAATGTTGCAAGGAACATGCTGAGCAACACGCACGTGCGCGCTCTCTCTCTCTCTCTCAGGAACTTTATTAATTAATAACTTCTATGTTTATCATCCGATTTTACTCAAATTTTCAGAACACGTCCATGATTGCCTACTTATTAAGCGTATCTATTTACTTTACGGCGAAAATCACGCATATGGTTATATACCGTTTTTTATAATTTTCGGGGGCGAAAGGGGGCGTGGCCAAATTTTAAAACAAACTTGATCTGCGTGCAACAGATTCCAATGTTGTCACCAAATTTGGTAACTCTAGTCTCTGAGATCTGTTGTTTCACACGGACAGACGGACAGACGGACAGACGGACAGACGCACATGGCTAAATCGACTCGGCTAGTGCCGCTGATCAAGAATATATATACTTTATAGGGTCGGAGATTTCTCCTTCTGCCTGTTACATACATTCTCGGTTGGCACTAACTTATAATACCCTTGTACCCTATGGGTACCGGGTATAAAAATTTATATTTTAAAAAGTTAACTACATTTGAAGAATATTTTTTAAACAAAAAGTAAACAAAAACTTTTTTATACATTAAAAGCTGTTTTACAGCAATTAAAAAATGTGTTTCTGAATTTTTTTGCCTATTGATATCTTTTATTTTGGTATTTGTTTATTAATTGCACTCAGAATTTAGTTTTTGAAACACATTAAAAAAAAGAATGCACGAAAATTGTTTTCTTGTTTCAAATATATTATTTTAAATCTGCATGCAGTTGGCGCGCAAAGGTATCGATCTATCGATCGTTCCCAGCAATGTCAATCGAGAAATCAGCTGCTGCCGATATATATATATATATACTGCAGCCGAATACTGCTGCTTGCCTCTCAGATTATTTACTTAATTTAGCTTATCGCTTGAGTTCTGTGTCGCCAGTAGGAATTCTGACGATTAATTGGTATACAAATAGGACTAGTTATTACCTTAAGACTGCGGTGAGTGTATATAAAAACGAACTTACATATCACTACCATGTGCATTCATACCTATGCTAATCAGTATGTATAGAAAGTATATGCCGATGGAATGCACCTTAATCTACATATTTAATAATCTTATTGTGTCTGAGAATTAGGTGTTCGTAAGTATTTTTAACTATTTTGCATTTTCTAATTATGCCGATCAAGCATCAAGCATATCTTTTAGAAAACTGAACAGCAGACAAAAAAAACACACCTCAACTGTTACACATACATATATGTACAAATGCTCTTATACATACATATGTCTGTATGTATTTTGTTTTCCCAAATCTCTCACTAGCAGGCCGTCACTGCCTATCGACTCAATCGATAGACTTCAAAATTGGTGAATCCGCGTAAAAGTCTAGTAGAAAAAATCTGAACGTTTGTATGGAAATCATTTGGTTATTGGACCTGCAAAAACCAGCATTCGGAATTTAGAAAAGATATAGCAAACGCGCAAATCGGATAAAATGGATTACTTAAGGGTAAGTTTTTATAAACGATTTTATCAATTTTTAAGATGTCCCTAAGCACAAAAGCACGTCTGAAAATTATATAAATATTATAATTATTTTAGTTACTGGACGAAAACCTGGCCAGCAGGACAGGAAGACGACGAAGATCCCAAAATCTCGCAGGGCCGTGTTTCGCGAGCACGGGGTACCTTGTGTTTTGGCTGCTCCTTTTTCTGGCAGTCGTGGTGCCTCTATTTTTCCGCACTCCAAATTCCAAGACTGTCGAGGATGCCTCTAAGGGTATCTTCATTGCCGAACGAGCTATGGACAACCTGCAAAAACTGGTACAAATCGGACCCAAAGTAGTTGGCAGCGACAACAACGAGAACAAGACTGTCCAGTTCCTGTTAGATGAATTGAATCTCATCGAGAAAAATGTTCTGGAGGAGTACTTCGACATTGAGGTAGATCTGCAGCAGGTCTCGGGATCCTACATTCACTGGACCATGGTCAATCAGTACCAGGGAGTGCAGAACGTCGTCGTTAAGCTCAGTCCGAAGAACTGCAGCAGCGAAACTTACCTCCTGGTCAATAGCCACTTCGATTCTAAGGCAACGAGTCCCGCTGCCGGCGACGCAGGTCAGATGGTGGCCATAATGCTGGAGGTTCTTCGAGTAATGTCCACCACGAGGCAGACATTCACGCATCCCATCATCTTTCTGCTGAACGGAGCCGAGGAGAACCCTCTCCAGGGCTCGCATGGATTCATCACCCAACACAAGTGGGCTCCCTTCTGCAAGTGAGTAGGGGCAGAACTTTTCCGGGCTTACTGAATTAACTTTTAACTCTGCTTTCTAAGAGTTTTCCTGAACCTAGAAGGTGTTGGTGGAGGAGGTCGCGAGCTACTATTCCAGACAGGACCCAACCAGCCCTGGCTGGTAGATGTAAGCATACGTTACAGCCGCCGTAAGCTTCATGGGTCAGCCCAGTGAACATTTAATAAACTTTCAGTACTACAAGAAGAATGTGGACCACCCATTTGCAACCACCTTGGTTGAAGAACTCTTTCAATCCGGCCTGCTGCCCTCTGAGACGGACTTTGAAATCTTTACTAAATATGGAAATATTGTTGGTATGTCAGATATTCAGCACTTATGTATGGAGTTCGTCAAGTGTGTCATCCCTAGGTCTGGACCTGGCCCAGGTCATCAACGGTTATACATATCACACAAAGTACGACAACTACTCCGTCATTCCCTCCGATTCCGTTCAAAGTATGGGTGAAAACGTACTCAGTTTGGTCCGGGCCCTCTCCAATGCCCCCGAACTGCAAAACACTACCGTAAGTGTGCTTGATAAATCTTAAAAATACTAACTATTCAGCTCGAATTACTCGCAGGACCTTGCCAAAGAGCCTACGGTGTACTTCGACTTTCTGGGACTTTTCTTTGTCAGCTACTCCCAATCTAGTGGCGTTTTTCTCAACTTATCCGTGGCTGTAGCTACCTTTGTGCTGATCTTCATATCCCTGGCCTTCATGGCGCGCGTTTCCCAAGAAAGAACTACTTATATGCTGTGCAGGTTTATGCCTGTCCTAATAATTCAGGCATTTTCCGTTGGACTTGGCCTAGGACTGCCCCTGTTAATTGCGTATTACCTTGACAAAGGCGGGCTCAGCCTCACCTACTATAGCACAGGGGAACTGATCTTTGGGCTATACGTGTGTCCCTGTTTGCTGGGTTACTTCTTGCCCAGTTTCCTGCTCTTAGTGCTGCCGCGGATTGTAAGTAAATTTATTATATTTTTCCAACTTCCTTGCAACTAAAAAGTGCGCTTGTAGGGCAATGTTTTCTTCCGCCAACATCTGCAAATGACTCTTCACGCTCTGGCCGTAATATGGGCTCTCCTGGTAGTCGGACTGACTGCTTATGGACTGCGAAGCACTTACGTGGTGACCTGGACTCTCATCTTCTATCTCCTTTCCTTGGCGCTCAACCTTGTCACACGTTTGCACAACGCGGGAGTTAAATACACGGGCTTCCTAGTGTTCTTCCAACTATTTTCATTTTTGTACAACAGCTATCTGCTATACACTCTGCTGAAAATATTGGTTTCTATGATGGGACGCATGGGAAGGTAAGACCAAAGGCTTCTGGAATCCCTCAGATCTAAGCAACATTTATTTCAGGTCAACCAACCCGGACCTGGTTATAGCTGCCCTTACTGCCTTGGGAACTATTCTGGCAATGGGTTTCCTGGCAAGTTAAATCCTTATTTTTCTCCCTATTTAAGAAAACTTACTGAAGGAATCGTCCATAGATTACCATCACAACTATGTTCGAACGACGCGGCCTGGTCCTAGTAATTCTGTTGACTTTGAGTGGTCTAAGTATTTTGGCCGCCACTTGCACGCACCTTGGCTTCCCCTATCGTCCGCAGACTAACGTTGAGCGGGTGCCTTACCTGGTATGTCGGGATTTTAAATTCCTCCAAAAACTCAGTCTAAATACTTCATTATTAGCACGTTCGGCGAACCTTCTATGACTACAATGGAAGTGTGAGCAAGGATGACTCTGGCTATTTGTTCAACTTCCAAGACCGTCGTGGACCCGCTCCCCTAGAAGGCACCAGTGTGAACCTGACTGGATTGGTTGGCATTGCTCCTCAGTGCGAGGAGCACATGATGTGCGACCAACCGCTCTTTGATCACCGATGGGTGAAGAATCGTCTGAACGCCATGTGGCTGCCTCGTGAGGAACTCATCGAACCTCCACTTGTGCCCAAGGTGGAACTTATAAACAAAGTGGTGCTGGAAGGCAACAATACAGTGCGATTTAATTTCACGGTTCATGTGACGGATCACACGAGCCTGTTCATTCAGCCCTACGAGGACGTAAACGATTTCTACGAGGACGTGTACATTTCCAACTGGTCGTTCGCGAACGCCTTAATCGGACGCCCACTTAAAAAGACGACATACCATGTGTACTTCTCATATGGCAAGGACAATTCCCCCTTATCCTTCTTTATCGAGCTAACGGTGTGTTGGAATTGTTTTAATATCTTTCTTGAGTTAACCCTTACTCCTCTCTCTTTAGAAACTAAATGGAGAATTCAATGTCCCCCTGTTCCAGTTGGGAGTGAGTGGACACTTTATTGGCCACAAGGGCGATAAGCTGAGTCAGGAGTTCGCCAAATCTTTTCCGGACTACGCCGCTTTGATCGAATGGCCAACATCATATCAACGATTTATATTTTAAGCCTGTGAAATTACTTACGTAAAACTTACTCGCCTCTGTTGTCAGAATTGCTTAATTAGACATTCGTTCTAACTCATGTCATAGGTCTGACTAATTCCTACAAATTATTAAATCGTTAATAAAATGCCTTGAACCATGGGTCTTCTAAGGAGTTCTCATTAAATGGTTATAGCATTTAAAGCTGCCCTTTAATTTCTGAGCAGAGACTACAACAGCACTGACTGCAAAGCATAAAAATCAGTCAGATTTGTTTATTGACACAAGCTCCCATGTTTTAATGCCACGATATCAAATCGAACAGTTCAAATATCTTAATTCTTTTATCGTATCTTAGCCTTAACTATCAGGCCAATAAAGCGATTTATTGCTGTGGTCACAACTAGATATGAAGTAAGCTTTTCTGGTTTTTCTTAGGATATAAAAGCTGTTTAAATTCAATGCCGCCGATTTAGTCGTATTTAAGACGGAGTGCCGTGCCTAACAGAAATATGAGTGACTCGGAAAATCTAGTAAGACGATATAAAATCGATTTGTAATATTTAACTCAATAATTTACTTTAGATACTGGACAAACCCCTATCGGATAAATCGTCGCGGAGAAAAGATAGGAAGGGACTTTACCAAAAACCAAGAGTGCGGTGTTTATGGGGCACCGCGTTCATTCTGTTTTGGCTCCTCCTTTTCCTAGCTGTCGTAGTGCCTTTGTTCCACCACGTTCCCAAGCCCAAGTCTCTCGAGGATGCATCCAAAGGTGTCTTTATTGCCGAGAGGGCAATGGACAATCTCTACAACCTGGTCAAGATCGGACCCAAAGTAGTTGGTAGCGACAACAATGAAAAAAAAACTGTCCAGTTCCTGCTAGGCGAACTCGCTCTGATTCAGGAAAATGTCCTGGACGAGTTCTTTGACATTGAGGTAGATCTGCAGCAGGTTTCGGGTTCCTACATTCACTGGACCATGGTCAACCAGTACCAGGGAGTGCAGAACATCGTTGTAAAGTTCAGTCCGAAGAACTGCAGCAGCGAAACCTACCTTCTGGTCAACAGCCACTTCGACTCGAAGCCCACGAGTCCCTCTGCCGGCGATGCTGGTCAGATGGTGGTCATAATGCTGGAGGTTCTGCGAGTAATGTCCACCACCAGACAGACATTCACGCATCCCATCATCTTTTTGCTGAACGGAGCCGAGGAGAACCCACTCCAGGCTTCCCACGGGTTCATCACCCAACACAAGTGGGCGCCCTTCTGCAGGTAAGCAGGGGCATTAACTTTTAGAGGTTACTTATTCTGTGATTAGACTGCTGCATATAATCACAGATTCAATATGAGATAATATGTTGCAAGTGGAAAATGACTATTAATTAACCATGAATTGAACTTTCTTAGGGCTTTCCTCAATTTGGAAGGTGGTGCTGGAGGAGGCCGCGATTTACTCTTCCAGACAGGACCCAACCATCCCTGGCTTGTAGATGTAAGCACTCCGAGAATATTTTTTATTAATTATTAATTATTTATCCAAGAATATCCTTAGTTCTATAAAAGGGAGGTCAAGCACCCATTCGCCACCGTCGTCGCCGAAGAGATCTTTCAGACGGGTTTGATGCCCTCAGACACGGATTTCGGAATTATAGTTAAATACGGAAACCTGATTGGTAGGCGTAAACACATTAATATTAAGTTAACCAAGTAAACCTATTCTTCATAGGACTGGATATGGCCCAGAGTATCAATGGCTATACGTATCATACAAAGTACGACACCTACAAGGTCATTCCTGCTGATTCTGTTCAAGGCATGGGGGAAAATGTACTTAGTTTGGTTCGAGCCTTATCCAATGCCACAGAACTGCACAACACTGAGGTAAGTTCATTAAGCCGCATTTTTATTTAACATATTTAATTTAAATATTTACAGGCCTTGGCCAAAGGACCTTCGGTGTTCTTTGACGTCCTGGGACTTTTCTTCGTCAGCTACTCCCACAGCAGTGGCATAATTCTCAATTATTCCGTGGCCATCGCTGCCATTGTCCTGATCCTTATATCCCTGTGCCGCATGGCGGGCACCTCCCGAGTAACCACCGAGTACATTCTGGGCAGATTCCTCCTGATTCTTGCAACACAGATCATTGCCTTTGTGCTCGGGCTGGGACTGCCCATATTAATGGCTAATTATTTTGATAAATTCGGCCTGAGCCTCACCTACTTCACCACGCGGGAGCTGATGTTCGGCCTATATGTGTGCTCCAGCCTGCTTGGCTTGTGCCTGCCCTCTTACATATTTCTGAAGCTGCCTCGAAATGTGAGTAACCTACATATCCATATAGCTCTAAATAGTAAGTCAACGTCTTCCTGTAGCGAAGGATTTCCTTTGGCCAACAACTTCAAATGATCCTTCATGCTCACGCCATAATCCTCGCTGTCCTGGTAATCGGACTGACTCTTTATGGTCTGCGAAGCACTTACGTCGTAACCTGGACTCTCATCTTCTACGTTCTGGCTCTGGCCCTCAACCTCATGACCTCTTTCCACGATCGCGGACTTTCCTGGACAGGCCCCTTGATATGCTTCCAAGTCCTTTCTTTCCTGTACAATAGTTACCTGCTCTACACTCTCGTGAGGGTAATGATTTCAATGATGGGACGCTTTGGCAGGTGAGATGAAAAACTTATGAAAGGCTGCCAGGATACTCACAATCACTCACTCTCAGATCTACCAACCCGGACTTGATTATGGCCGCCATTAATGCCTTGGGAACTGTTCTGGCCGCGGGTTTCTTGGTAATTCTATTCCTTTTTAGATATTTTATATCTTTAAATTAACCTTAATCTGCGACATGTCTAGGTACCCCTTGTTCATATATTCCGAAGGCCTGGTCTAATGGTAGTCACTCTTCTGGCAGTGATTGGTCTAAGCATCTGGACAGCCACCTGCACCCACCTTGGATTCCCCTATCGTCCGCAGACCAGCGTTGAGCGAGTGCCCTACCTGGTAAGTCTAAGCCTGGAATTCCTCTAGAAACTCAGTCCAAATACTCGTATTTCAGCACGTTCGGCGGACCTTCTATGAGTACGATGGCACCGTGAGCAAGGATGACTCCGGCTATCTGTTCAACTTCCAGGACCGCCGTGGACCCGCTCCCCTAGAAGGCACCAGTGTGAACCTGACGGGATTGGTTGGCATTGCTCCTCAATGCGAGGAGCACATGATGTGCGACCAACCCCTCTACGATCACCGATGGGTGAAGAACCGTCTGAACGCCATGTGGCTGCCTCGAGAGCAGCTGATTGATCCTCCTCTTGTGCCTAAGGTGCAGCTGGTCAGCAAAATCGTCTTGGCGGACAAGATAACCGTGAGGTTCAAGTTCACGGTTCATGTGACGGATCACACGAGCCTCTTTATCCAACCTTTTGAGTACGTGAACATTACCAACTGGTCGTTCCCGATCGCTTACATCGGAACACAAACCACTTACCATGTGTACTTCTCACATGGCAAGGACAATACGCCATTGTCCTTCTTTATTGAGCTCTCGGTGGGTTGTTATTGTGGAAATACCTTTCTTGAGATAACCCTTACTCCTCTCTCTGTAGAAATCCAATGGGGACTTCAATGTACCCCTGTTCCAGTTGGGAGTTTGCGGACACTTTATTGGCAACAAGGGCGATGAGTTGAGTCAGGAGTTCGCCAAATCTTTCCCGGACTACGCCGCTTTGATCGAGTGGCCAACCTCATATCAACGTTTCACTTTCTAATCTGTATTGTTGAGACAATATTTTATATACTACAGCTAAAAACATGCATAATTATAGAACAACCGAAATTTTAAATTTGATGTTTTAATATTTTGGGATAGTTTACAGAACTAAAATGTATAACTTTATTAGGGAATACATAGTGTGATTAGAATCTGGGTGAGCGTGTCCCTATAAATTACCGACACGTATAAATTGTCTGCAGATTAGTATATTCCACTTAAGAATATAGAATTATAGTCAATGAGCTCAAGCCTCTCGTCTATATCATCAGGTGGGCAATGTTCATATTATTGAGGGGAATCTAGTTAATCGCGCTCAAGTTAAGATCTGTTACAAATACATTTACTACTTAAATGTAGGTGTGAAATATACTTTTGGACTTAAAATATAATTATTTAAAATCATATAGAGCCATAATTCACTAAGCGGCATATTCATTTTTCATATTTTATCGATTCAACATGTTTTTTAACATATTTGAATCAAATATAATAATAGTTAAGCCTTATTAAGCATAATTGCAAAGAAATGGAATACTTAATTTTCAGATTTTTCTGTAGTCTTCTAAATCGTTTCCATACTGCGAAAATGTGATTTTTTATCATGCGTTTTTCCCAGGGCTTAAAAGAAACTAAAGCAGTATGGGAAATTTGAAGCTTTGTTATTTCATATAATGCCTTACCATGCTGTGAATTTTTGCCTACTTGGTGATTTTCTGATTGATTTTTTTTTTTTATTGCTAAATGATAATGTTAATTTGGCTATCGGTTCATATGGCACCATTAAAAAACTTGAATTTTATCAACAAAAGCGTGTTTCATATTAAAGCCCACACTTAATAAGGCCATAAATGAACTAACGATAAGAAAATAAGTAAATTCCGATACCTTATGCTCTTCTCGCATGCATATATTTTTCTAGGGACAAGCAACAACAGTTGGTAACAACAATTGCATGGTTGCGGTGGGCCTTAAGCCATAAAACCGCTTATCACCGATGATTGTCTGAAAGAAATCGAAAGCGTTTAAGTTATATCATATCGCCAAGTTTAATGGTTATTACACTCTTGAACATGTGGGGACTGAGCTTCCACGAGTAGTTCGATTAGTTATAGGGGACCTAGCCTAGGTTAACAAATACTTTATAATGAAAGCAATTAAAGGGAATTATAATTAATATTATAAATTTAGTATTTTACATAGAAATATAAAACATTTCAGTTTTTTTGTCAAGCCATTTTGTCTTTCTTAATTCTCAGTTGCTTGGTTGATAACAGTAGTATGATTTCTAATAGTCCAGAAGCTACCCACGCTATAAGTACTTCATGAGAAGGACCTACAGAGAGAGAAAGAGAGATTTGTGCCATAAAAAAGTGCTATTTGATGATTATCAAATAATTTTTCCATAATTTCTGGGGATATAAAGACGATGGTAATATATTTCAGTCCAGTCTCGTTTCGGAACTAAGACAGTGAGCTCAACTGTAGAGGCGAAGCATACAAAATGGGTGACAAGGAGAGACTTGTAAGGATATTTAATGGAAATTACCTAAATTCGATTACTGGAAGATCCCTCCCTTCCAGATACTAGACGAACCCATTGAGGATGGTGTTCGCTCCCTGCCCAGGAAAGGCGGCGGCAACAAGCAAAAGGGTTACTCCCAAGTTCCCTGGTATTTTGCCGGCGGCATTGTCCTGTTCTGGGCCTTGCTCTTCCTGGCCGTTGTGAAGCCCCTGTTCTACCGCCTGCCTCAACCCCTGACCCTCGAGGATGCCACCCCCAAGGGTGTATTCATTGCAGAACGCGCCCAGGCCAATCTCCATGACTTCGAGGCCATCGGCACCAAGGTGGTGGGCAGCGAGGAGAACGAGATCAAGACCGTCCAGTTCCTTCTCAAGGAACTAAACCTGATCAAGGCGAACATCCAGGCGGATCTCTTCGACATGGAAATCGATGTGCAGCAAGCCTACGGCTCCTATGTGAAGTGGAACCTGGTGAACATGTACCAGGGCATCCAGAACGTGGTGGT
This sequence comes from Drosophila auraria, assembly GCA_008042615.1. Taxonomy (NCBI): domain Eukaryota; kingdom Metazoa; phylum Arthropoda; class Insecta; order Diptera; family Drosophilidae; genus Drosophila; species Drosophila auraria. The sequence continues at coordinate 88,523 of VNJW01002120.1, read as the reverse complement.
CAAGCTCACGCCCAAGGGCAGCACCAGCGAGAACTGGATTCTGGTGAATAGTCACTTTGACTCCCAGCCTACGACTCCTTCCACCGGCGATGATGGTCACATGGTCGTCTCTATGCTGGAGGTGCTGCGCGTACTCTCCTCGACCAGGCAGACCTTCGAGCACACCATCATCTTCCTGATCAATGGTTCCGAGGAGAACTCCCTGCAGGCCGGACATGCTTTTATAGCTTATCACAAGTGGGCCAAGAACTGCAAGTAAGTTGGGGGAGTTTCTGTGGGTTAGGAGGTGGTAATTAATCTCTTCCTTTGAAGGGTCGTCATCAATTTGGATGCAGCTGGCAGCGGTGGTCGCGAGCTTATGTTCCAGTCGGGACCCAACAACCCCTGGCTGGTCAATGTAGGTCCTTTCCCTGATTTCTTTATAAAGGAAAAATCTAACTTTTCAATATATTTATCCAAGGTTTACAAGAAAGGCGCCAAGCACTACTTCTCCACCACCATGGCCGAGGAAATCTTCCAGACTGGCCTCGTTCCTTCCTACACGGACTTCAACATCTTCGTGGAGTATGGCAACCTCATGGGTCTGGACATTGGTCAGTGCATCAATGGCTTTGTCTACCACACCAAGTACGATCGCATCGATGTGATTCCCCGCGCTGCTCTTCAAAATACGGGAGACAATCTTCTGGGCCTGGTTCGCACCTTGTCCAATGCCACTGAACTGCGTGATCCCAGCGTGAGTTACTCCTTTTACTCCGAACTATCTTAGAGCTCCTTACTCCCGTTACAGGCCAACGCCCGTGGCAACGTTGTCTTCTTTGACGTCCTGGGCCTGTACTTTGTCAGCTATTCGGCTGAGAATGGAGTCAAGCTCAACTACGCCGTGGCAGGACTCACCCTCATCCTGGTCTATGTGTCCCTGCTGCGCATAGCCGCCAAGGCGAACGTGTCATCCGGGCAAGTCCTGGGCTGGTTTGTCTTGGTCTTGGTCCTCCAGCTTGTGGCCTTTGTGCTGGGTCTGGCTCTGCCGCTTGTGGTGGCCTATGGACTGGACAAGTATGGCTTCTCGATGAGTTATTATGGAGCTCCATCCCTCCTAGTGGGTCTCTTTGTGTGCCCAAGTCTCGTGGGTCTGGCTTTGCCCAGCTATGTCTACCTGAAGCTGCAGAATAATGTAAGGATTCTATGATTATGGGAGATATCTGAAGTAATACTTACCCACTCAACAGGAGAAGGTCCCGTTCGCCCAGCAAGTTCAACTGCCTCTGCATGGACACGCTGTGGTCCTGGCTGCCCTGGGCATTGGCCTGACTGCCTATGGCCTGCGCACCACCTACCTCATCACTTGGACTTTGGTCTTCTACGTCATCCCCTTGGCTCTTAATCTGCTGACCACTCTCCACGATCGCGGCTACTCGTGGACGGGCCTCCTGAAGATCATCCAGGTGGCTCCCTTCCTGTACAACAGCTACCTCATCTACTGCTTCATTGTTATTCTGACACCCATGATGGGTCGCTTTGGACTGTAAGTTTTTTTGATCCCATACAACCTCGAGGTTTTTTAATAATATTCAATAACCCTTTCCAGCGACACCAATCCCGACTTGATCATTGGTTTCTTGTGTGCTTTGGGCACCATTTTATCCATGGGTTTCCTGGTAGGTTCTTCTGCTGCTCCTCTTAAAAATTCCTTTCCCCTAACTCCTGTTATTTCTCCACAGATTTTATTGATCAACACTTCCCGTCGCTCTGGCTTTGTCCTGCTGGGCCTCTTGGCCGTGACCGCCGCCACCGTGTACGTGGCCAGTTCCACCAACATTGGCTTCCCCTACCGACCTAAGACCAATGTCCAAAGGGTTCCCTACCTGGTAAGTCTCCCATCTTCAGTTCAATCCTCTCACTCTCTAAAAAACCCAAAAAATTTCAGCAAGTCCGTCGCGTTTTCTACGAATACGATGGAACCGTCAGGAAGGATGAGTCCGGCTACCTGTTCAACTTCCAGGATCGTCACGGCTATGCTCCCCTCGTCAAGGCTGGTGTGGATCTCACTGGCCTGGTCAACATGACTTCCGACTGCGCTAAGTACATGTTCTGCGGAATGCCCCTGTACGATCACCGCTGGGTGGAGGCCATGGAGGAAATGATGTGGCTGCCGCGAGAGAAGCCCGTGTGGACGCCAGCAGAGCCCATATTGGAGAAGCTGAACAAGACTCTCCTGGACGATGGCAAGACCGTTCGCTTTGAGTTTAATCTGATCTGCACGGATCACACGAGCATCTTCATCCAGCCCAAGCCGGATGTGACCGTTAGCAGCTGGTCGTTCGTGGAGAACTACACGACCACCTACAAGCCTCCGTATCATATTTACTTCTCGTTTGGAATTGACGATTCCCCGCTGTACTTCTACATCGATATTCAGGTAAGCCAATCGAAGGGGATACTCCTTAGTCCAGAGCTTTATAGAACTTTATTCCCTTCCAGAAATCCGATCTCGATTACGATGTTCAACTCTTCGAACTGGGCATTGGCGCCCACTACATGCACGTTGACGGCGATGCCGAAGCCGTTGCCTATGCCAAGACTTTCCCCGACTTTGCCGTGACTATTCAGTGGCCAGCTATGTATAAGAATTACCAATTCTAAATTGTTTTATATAACAGGAAGTTAAATAAATATACACAATGAGAATCTATAAGGAAAAATGTTCTCAAAATGAGAAAATTAATAATTAAATAATGACCGAGTCCGTTTTTTTCTTACTTTGAGATGATTTTTACTCAGTTTGAGTAAAATAATACTTAGAAGAGAATTTTATTACGCTTTTGAGAACTTTTATGCCCAACGAAAGTACAAAATGTACATAATTTAAGAACGAATAATTCTCAATTTTATTTCATCTATAGATAAATAAACCCAACTTCATGGCTCTTTAAAGTTAAATGTTCAAAGAATTGGTGGGCAGTGGTAGACTCTCTAAGATTCTTTTAAAATGAGAGATATTACTTCACAAACTTAACTATTTACCTGTAGGCCTTTTTATTACCTTTGTACATAAATTATCCCTTTAGGTATACCTCCCTAAAATCAATCCAAATATTCTTAAATATATAACAATGATCTCACTCCTTTTTTGGCGCCTTGGAAACGACACAAGGCTATATCTGGGAAACTTCCAAGAGGTTCAAATTCGCATTTCACGCGATAGAGTATCTTCATCCAATGAAGTCTGATTATAATGATTAATTATAATATGCACCCTTAGATGTGTCCATAATTTTCTAATAATCGTTGAATTTTTACTTTTTTGATAATAAAAAGAAAACCTTTATTATAAGGCCGAAGTTTGTATTTCTTTACATTATTCCAAAGACTTCTTTAGGATATAGTCGTCGGATAGTTATTAAATTTAAAAAGTGCTTATAAAGTCGTAAAAAAGGGTACGAAAATATGTATATTTAGATCAACTTCTCCTAGTTTCCTATTTAATTTTATAATATTACCCCAAAAAGGGTATAAAAGTAAAGGCACACCTCCGTTCTGGCAAATTCCTGCTCATAAAGATTTCAGCTATCAATTATGCTAATACAAAGCCGATAAAAATGAGCTTCATCAGGGCACCTGATAGTGTTATATGGCGCCCCAATATAAACGGTCTTAATTGGCTCTTGAATCCAAGTTTTATGGACTCAGGTCTAGCGCAATATCATTGATAACAATCGTCAGATGTGGTGGGTCTGGAACCATAAAGATCCCTAATCGCCGAAGGGGAGTGCTAAATCAAACTGATTCAGACATTACGATTGCTTTCAAGTGTAATAATCCTTTTCTTTTTTTGTAGCGTGAGCTTATCTCTTAGTTTAAATAATTTAAGCATAACACTCTCTCATTATTCATCTATGTTCATATATATTACATATAGAATGTAAAAACTATGTTCTATGTTCATAAACCATATTACATTTAGGATGTAAAAACAGATTAAAAAATAAACCCTTTACTATTCGATCCCTAAAAGCAGTTATGATTGTATATCATTTATTAGATGTGTCAAAATACTAAATGCTTAACCCTCATTTTCCTACTCTAAGTCCGTGAGCAGCCGCCTAAACGGCACCTGGCTGGCACGGGAAACCCCCCATCGAGATAACAGCCGATAAGTCCTTGGGGCTGCTGAGCAAGACGGTGCTGGGCGACGGCCAGACAGTGCGGCTTGTGTTCCAGATAAGTTTGGATCGAGTGACCAAATCCACATCCAGCCCTACGAGGACGTGACCTTCAACAACTGGTCGTTGCCCGAGAGCTACTTGACCAGCACGCCGCCGTATTACCTTTTCCAATTGTTCTTAAATCTTAGCAAAGTTGCCGTTTCTTCTTCTGTAGAAAATAAATATTTTTATAATAAATAGAGTAAATATTTATATAAATAATATTATTATTTTATTTTATTATTTTATATTTAACATATTATATAAATTTTAACTTTCTACAAAAATTCATGGCTATACCCTGAAGAAAAAACAATTTTAAGGTTTTCGTTGGCGGAAAATTCCTTAAACAGTCTTGATCTGCATGTCTTCGATAAGAATGTTATCTATAGATTTATAGTCTAGACTTTAGACTCTGGCTTTAGAGAGGGAAAAATATATATAATTCTTGAAGGCAAAAATGTCTGATCTAGGCCTGATCCTCATGCTAGTTTCAAACATTTTCTTTACCCAAAGTAAAGCAATTAATTAGTCATCTTCTTCCAAATAGAAAGAAAGACCTCTTGTCTCGCTTCTTTGTCGATAATGAGAGCCTGCAGCTGCCTAATATATCGTATAGTATATACTAAAGTACAGTACTTATAGTATGCATAGCATGTTGCGGTGGGTCTGGAATCATAAAGATCTTTTATCGCCCATAAAGGGGCTTTGAAATCAAGCACGATTAAGCTCAAGTGTAATAATCCATTGGATGCCGCGCCAGTGGTTATATTAGTTTTGAGTATGGTTAAGGTAGTTAAGAAAGCCCTAAGTAGTAAATGTGATTTTTAATGCCATTCCAGGATTGATATTAGAACAAGATTTAAGAAGAAGATTCTAAGGGAAAGACAGTTATTGTATAAGAACACAAAAGTAAGTAAGGTTACGTTACTTGAATAACTAAACAAATCTCTTAGTTGCTATTCGTGTTGAATATATAGTCTATAGGCCTCGAGTTGTAAAGTATTAAAAGTCTTCTTAAAATTAGAACTATACAAGAAGAACTTAACCCAATGTTTAACCAGAATAATCCCCAGAAATTCCCTCAATAATGGCATTAATTCAGCTATAGCCACCCTCGCTTTTATTATCCATAAAATGGGTATAAAAACTAATCTAAATTGCAAAAGTGTGTACGATAATCAGGGGCTAATTGATTTTCAAAGGTTATTTAATTATGATGCGACGATTTTTTTAATATAAAAGCAGTAGCAGCTGGTTAGCCATCATCAGTCCCGTTCTGGAAAAGAGTTCGTTCTAAGTTTGCAGGCGGCACAACAGCAGAATGGGTGACAAGGACCTCTTAGTAAGGGTTACCTCTAACCCAACCAAAATATATCCTTAAACCTTACTATTCTCCGGCTTAGTTATCCGCCGATTCCCTCGAATCCGCCACGCTGAAGAAGAATGCAGGCAGCAAGGCGCAGATCCCCAGGATTCCCTGGTACGTCAGCGGTGGCTTCGTCCTCGTCTGGGTCTCCCTCTTCCTGGGCATCGTGGTGCCTCTATTCTATCGTCTGCCCGAGGCCAACACCCTGGACGATGTGGGCAAGGGTGTCTTCATCGCAGAACGCGCCCAGGCCAATCTCTACGACTTTGACAAGATCGGGGTTAAGCTCGTAGGCAGCGATGCGAATGAGAACCAAACAGCCCAGTTTTTGTTGAAGGAACTGAAACTGATCCAACAGAATGTGCGCGAGGACTGCTTCGATATGGAAATCGATGTCCAAGTGGTTTCCGGATCCTACGTCAAGAGTGGCGCCCTGTACATCTTCCAGGCCGTGCAGAACATAGCTGTCAAGATCACGCCCAAGGGCAGCACCAGTGAGGATTACCTGCTGGTCAACACCCACTTTGACTCGAAGCCCACTAGTCCCTCGGCCGGCGATGCTGGCCACATGGTTGTGACCGTCCTGGAGGTGATGCGTGTGATAACGTCCGGCTGCGAGAGGTTGCAGCACCCCATTGTCTTCCTCATCAACGGAGCCGAGGAGAACTCCCTGTAGGCCTCCCAGGGATGGATCACGCAACACAAGTGGGCCAAGAACTGCAAGTAAGTTTTACTAACTAAGTAAAGTAACGTTAACTAAACCCTGTTCTTCCCAGAGTTGTTATAAATCTGGATGCTGCTGGCAGTGGCAGCAGGGAGATTCTGTTCCAGACCGGACCCGGTGCCTCCTGGCTACTGAAGGTAAGTGGTTTGGAAAAAGTATGAATAAAGGTTAGTTCCTAACTCCTTGAACATATTTTCAGTACTACCAAAAGTATGCCGAACATCCGTTTGCCACCACCATGGCAGAGGAGATTTTCCAGACGGGCATTGTGCCCTCGGACACGGACTATCGCATTTTCGTGGGCTACGGCAACCTAGTGGGTAAGCAAAGGGTTACTTTCTTACACATTATCCAGGTAAATATATATCCCCTTACCCTCCCAGGTCTGGATCTTGGTCAGTGCATTAATGGCTATGTCTACCACACCAAGCACGATCGCTATGACATTATTCCCCGGGCTTCCATACAGAACACAGGCGACAACGTCTTGGGCCTGGTTCGAGGTCTGGCCAATGCCCCCGAACTCTCGGAGGAAGTCGTAAGTTACAGCCACTTGGGGTCTCGACTTAATTCTAATAATTTCCATGTCTCAGACCCCTGGAAAAGCCGTGTTCTTCGATGTCCTGGGTCTGTTTTTCGTCAACTACTCGGCGGAGACTGGCACTACCCTGAACTATGCTGTGGCTGGTGTGGCCATCGTCCTGGTCTACTTTTCTCTCCTGCGCATTGCCAACAAGGCCGAGGTGGCCTCCGAGCAGGTTTTGAGTTGGTTTGTTCTGATCCTAGTGGTGCAAGTGGTGGCCTTTGTCTTGGGTCTGGGTCTGCCCATAGCGGTGGCTTACTTGTTTGACAAGTACGGCCTCACCATGACCTACTTCAGCACTCCTGCCCTTTCGCTTGGTCTTTATGTGTGCCCGAGTCTGCTGGGTCTAGCGCTGCCCAGCTATGTCTACCTGAGGATGCAGCAGAATGTGAGTTCAGGGAATAGTTCTGAGATGCAGAGAGGTTACTTAACTTTATTTTATTCACAGGAGCAGCTTACCTCCGCCCAGCAACTACAAATGGTTCTCCATGGACATGCCATTGTCCTGTCAGTCCTGGGAGTGGCTCTTAACTACTACGGCCTGCGTACCACCTACATCATCACCTGGACACTCATCTTCTACATTATCCCCTTGGCTTTGAATCTGCTGACCACCCTGCACGATCGCGGTTACTCGTGGACTGGCGTGCTCAAAATCATCCAGGTGGCTCCCTTCCTGTACAACAGCTACCTCTTCTATACATTCATTGTGATTCTCACCCCAATGATGGGTCGCTTTGGACAGTAAGTTTGAGGAAGGGAATGATCTAAATAGTTTCTCATGGATATTTCTCATTCCAGAACCACCAATCCCGACTTATTTATCTCTGCTTTGGCTGCCTTGGGCACCATTCTCGCCATGGGCTTCTTGGTAAGTCTTACCATCTTATTTTGATCTATGATGTTCCTTAATTTGGTATGATTCCTTTTAGATTCAACTCATCCATATGTCTCGTCGTTCCGGACTCATTCTCTTGGGCTTCCTGGTCGTGAGTGCCGCCACCATCTACATCGCCAGCTCCACTCAGATTGGCTACCCCTACCGTGCTAAGACGAACGTGGAGCGAGTTTATTACTTGGTAAGGAATCCTCTCAGATCTTCAGCTTAAGTACCTCTCTTAACCTTCTCCCATTTCCAGCACGTGCGCCGCATCTTCTACGAATACGATGGAACCGTGAGCAAGGACGAATCTGGCTATCTGTTTAATCTCCAGGATCGTCGCGGCAGTGCTCCCCTGGTGGAGGCCGGCGTGGATCTGACCGGCATGGTCAGCATTGCCCCCGACTGTGCCAAGTATCTGTTCTGTGGAATGCCCATTCCCGATTCCCGCTACATGAATGCACGGCTGAATGGAACTTGGCTGCCACGAGAGCAGCCCGTGGAGACAATTCCAGAGAAGCCAATGGAGGTACTCAGCCGTACAGTGTTGAGCGATGGCAGGACCCTGCGGCTCGTGATCAGGATCGACTTCACGGATCATTCCAGCCTGTTCATTGAGCCCTACGCGGATGTAACCATCAGCAACTGGTCTCTGCTGCAGAGCTACTTGGCCACACCGCCGCCGTATTATGTGTTCTTCAGCTACGGCGTTGATGGGTCCCCAATGACTTTAACAATTGATCTCCAGGTAAGGAAATCGGTGTAACTTTTATTGGAAAAATGAATTTAAATTTAATTTTCTTTTTATTTGCCAGAAATCTAATAGAGACTTCAATGTTCCGATTCTTAAGATTGCTGTGGCCAGGCAGTTCATGCAAAGTAAGGGCGATGCCATTGCCCAGGAGTTCGCCAAGACGTTCCCAGACACAGCTGTGATAATTGAGTGGCCAGCGGATCACCATCAATACATTTTGTAGTTAGATTTTATATCGAAACTACATACATTTATATAAATCACAAATAAAATTTGCAAAATATATTCGGAGACGTCTTTCTTTCTGAGCAAATGAATCAATAGTTGTTCACGCGTGAACACGTATATATGTATATATATATATATACAAATCAATGCAGATGCGCTCTGCAGGCGCAGGCGCGCCTATCTCTAAATACACGTATAGCGGCCACTTGGGCACTTGACAAATATTGTATATGTTATCTGAAACCACTGCGTGGAACCTCAGAAGATTAGGCGAGCAGATGTGCGGTCTGCGTAGGTCATAGAGTAAAATTAGAACCCAATCTCCTATATAAAGCGGAGATCGTTTTAAATAAAATCAGTTTCTTACAAAAACTCACATGTAAATGTCTTATATTTTGGGACCGCTTTACAATAGTTATAGGCCTTGAGACTACAATTTAAAATTAATTATTTAAATTTAAGGTTAATCAAATCGTATCTTATTTACAAATCTTTAATCACCTTAAAATTTAAACTTTAAAGACGTTAATAAGTAGTTTTCAAATTTAACCTCCTAAGAACTGGTTCATATCTCAGCCGGAACTAGTTCGCGGAACCAAAGCCCAAACAGCTGTTTGGCTGTTTATTTTGTTATTCTCTTTCCTGTGATTCAACCGCGTTTGGGACCTAACTATGTCCGATTCTTCACTCAAGCCACCCGCCAGCAACAAACCGCTCAGACCTCCTCAAGTGGTGGCTCTTGCCGGATCCGCCGGTGGCCTCCAGCTGCCCGTTACCGCTCCGCAGAAGCTAGGCGCCAATGGAACCTCCTCCTCAGCCTCTGGCTCTGCCACCGGCAATCCACGCAACAAGTGCGCTTTGAAGCCGGGTTACTCCCTTATGAACTGGATACGGCTGTGCAACTCGGGGGCGGATCTCTCTGGTACAGGGGGACGCACTGTGCCCGTCTCCCGAGAGGAGTTGGCGCTGCACAACAAGGTCGACGACGCCTGGATGGCCATTCGAGGTAGCGTGTTCAATGTCACCCGCTACATGGACTTCCATCCGGGCGGCGTGGACGAACTGATGCGTGGAGTTGGACGCGATGCCACCAAGTTATTCGACGAAGTGCATGCCTGGGTCAACTATCCCCAGCTGCTGGGGAAGTGCTACATTGGACCTCTGAAGGAGACTGCTGCCGTTAAGCCTTCCAAGGCTCCTATTAGCCTGGAGATAACGGCGGATATACCAAAGCCCACGGATATTGTGCCTCGTTTTGATTGGATTCAGCAGAGGAGCGAGCTTACCCTGATCTTCTACAGCCGCGGCTTTGCCAATCCGGGTGTGTTGGTGCGAAGAAAGGATGCGCAGCAGCTGGTGGTAAGGATTTTGGTGGGTCAGCAATGGCACGCCTTTGACTTCCAGTTAACCGAGAAGGTGGAGTGGCCTCCAAAGGCTGCCAAAGTAGGTGCAGAAACGGGAAAGATTGAGTTGGTGTTGAGCAAGGAAGAGCCAGCACCTTGGCCCACCTATGGCACACACACCTCCCGGAAGGTGGACTCCCCCAGCATACAAGAAGAACGTTACGACTATAAAGTGGTGCATCGCAAGAACTTCAATCATGACTCCTTTGAACTCAGCCTACAAAGCGCTGATCGGGATCTAGTCATGGTCCTGCCAGTGGGTTACCACATCAACATTGAAGTGTCACTGGACGGAGAGCTCATCCAGCGCAGCTACACACCTGTGGACCATACATATCTACCTTTGGACAAGGAACACCCAACGAATTCGGATGGTTTAAGCTTCTTGATTAAGAGATACCGCAATGGACCCGTCTCCAGTCACCTGCATCAGCTCCAGGTTGGCTCCCGTGTCCAACTGAGCGCGCCTCGTGGAGGCTTCCAGCTCTCTGAGCTCACTGCACATCGAAATATTCTTCTGCTGGCAGCTGGAAGCGGGTTGACGCCCATTTTGAGTCTGATTCAGCCGATTTTGAAAAGGAATTCCAATAGGTTGTGAGTTACCTTTATATAGTAATAATATAAGAATTATAATTAATGATTATTTCGATCTCCAGGGAAAGCCTTCACCTGTTCTACTTCAACAAAACCCCTGCAGACATCTGGTTAAAGGAAAAACTGGAGGAAATCCACTCGCAAGACGAGCGTTTCAGCTGTACAAACTTGCTCTCCCAAGCAGAGGATAAGCCTGAAAGAATATCACTAGAGCTGCTGACTCCACTGTTTCAGGAAAAGCAGCCGGACAGATGTACTTATGTGGCAATTTGTGGACCCAGTGGCTTCAACACAGCAGCCGTGGATATTTTGACCCAGCTTGGGGTTAAGTCCAGCCAAATGCACGTTTTTCGCGGCTAAATGGAGGAGAAACTAACTACTTAAGCATTCTTTTATCAGTTTTATTAACAACTGTGTAGCAAAGTTTTGTTCTTATTTTTTTTTATTGTTTTTACATGTGTTTTCGTTTTAATAATTTAATAAGTTTAACAAATACTAGAAAATTGTTGGATTTGTTTTTTTGTTTGCTTGTTAACAGGCTCCAGGATCACCTTGGACATCGCTTGCCTTGTCTACTCATACACACTTTTCGCTTATGTAAAGAATCGACAACCAAAAAAGGTAACCAAATGGAGGGCAGCGTACAAAACAATAAATAGAAACGGCTTGGTAGGATATATAAAGAAAAATATATATAGGACTTGAAGTTAAGAAGTAGTAGCTGGCTTTACATATCAATGTCCCCAGTGGGTGCAGCGACTTGACAACAATTTTTCTGGCGCCCCACCAAGGCGTTTAAGTAGACATCCGTAAGTAGTAATTGTAGTTCTGTGGTGGTTTGTTGGGTGTATTGTGTAAGCGGGTGTCTTGCCACTCCAAGTCTTGACCTAGTAGGAGCGGATCGCTGGCGGCACCGTGCTGACCTCGCTGTCCAGCGTTGTGTCAATCACGTTTCTGTAGTCCAGGGTGATGTCGCCGTTGTCGTTGCACACCCAGGAGAGCGTGTGCTTGCGCCAGTGCTGCTCGAAGGGCCTCTTCTGCTGGCCCTCGATGGGCTTGCTGAAGTCCTGTACCGAGAATCCATGCATAAGTATACATTTTATGGCTGTTATGCCTTGTAGACTTACGTATTCATCCTCGCGGTTCTTAAAGTCCTCACGGGCATGGGCTCCACGCGACTCCTTGCGCGCCTCGGCGCCCACAATGGTCATCTGGGCATTGGCCAGCAGGTTCTGCAGCTCTAGCGTCTCCACCAGGTCGGAGTTCCAGATGAGAGACCTTTTAAAACAACAAATAAAGAGGAATCAGTTGCGGAAAAGGGAACTCCTTTAGCCCGCACTCACCTATCCACCACCTTGATGTCCTTGAATTGCTTGTAGATCTCCTTCATCTTGCTCACGCCCTCCTGCAGGATGGGCCCGTCACGGAACACGGCGGCATGGTGCTGCATGGTCCTCTGCATCTTCAGGCGCAGATCGGCTGTGGTGATCGAGCCGTTGGCGTGGCGCAGCTTGTCCAGATTGGCAACCGACGCCTCGCCAGCGTTGTCCTTGAGCGTGGGTGCCGGGGCACCGGGCTTCTCCAGTTCGGCAATGGTCTTGGCACAGGCGCGGCCGAAGACCACCAGATCCAACAGGGAGTTGGCACCCAGACGGTTGGCACCGTGCACCGAGCTGGAAGCCGCCTCACCGGCAGCATACAGGCCGGGGACAATAACGTCCTTGCCCTCCTTGTCGATGGTGATGACCTGGCCGCGATAGTTGGTGGGCACACCGCCCATATTGTAGTGCACCGTGGGCAGCACCGGGATGGGCTCGCGCGTCACATCCACGCCGGCAAAGATCATGGCGGTCTCCGAGATGCCGGGCAGGCGCTCGGCCAGCTGCTTGGGCGGCAGATGGTGCAGCTGCAGGTACACGTGATCCTTGTCGGGTCCCACGCCGCGGCCCTCCATGATCTCGATGGTCATTGAGCGGGAGACAACGTCGCGGGAAGCCAGATCCTTGGCCACGGGAGCATAGCGCTCCATGAAGCGCTCGCCGTTGCCGTTGATGAGGTAACCGCCCTCGCCGCGGCAGCCCTCGGTGATGAGGCAGCCAGCGCCATAGATTCCCGTCGGGTGGAACTGCACAAACTCCAGATCCTGCGAGGGCAGACCCTGGCGAGCCACCATGGCAGTGCCGTCGCCCGTGCACGTGTGCGCCGAGGTGCAGGAGAAGAAGGCGCGTCCGTAGCCGCCGGTGGCAATCACGGTGTTCTTGGCGCGGAAGCGATGCAGCGTGCCATCCTCCAGATTGAGGGCCAGCACGCCGCGGCATTCGCCATCCTCGAAGATCAGATCCAGGGCGAAGTACTCCACGAAGTAGTTGCAGTCGTAGCTCAGGGACTGGCCGTAGAGCGTGTGCAGCAGGGAGTGACCGGTACGATCGGCCACCGCACAGCAGCGATGGGCCTGGCCGCCCTTGCCGAACTTCAAGCTCTGACCGCCGAAGGCTCGCTGGTAGATCTTGCCGTCCTGGGTGCGCGAGAAGGGCATGCCGTAGTTCTCCAGCTCGATGACGGCCTTAGGCGCCTCCCTCGTCATGTAGTGGATGGCGTCCTGGTCGCCCAGCCAATCGGAGCCCTTGACCGTGTCGTACATGTGCCACTTCCAGTCGTCCTCCTCCATGTTGCCCAGCGCCGCGTTGATGCCGCCCTGGGCGGCGATCGTATGCGAGCGGGTGGGGAACAGCTTGGTGATCACCGCCGTGCGGAAACCCTCGGCCACGAGGCCAAAGGCAGCCCGCAAACCGGCTCCTCCTGCTCCTACGACAATGGCATCGTAGGCGTGATCCACCACGGGGTACTGCTTCGAAATCTTGTCCGGATTGGCCGCCGAGGCCTGCTGGCGGCCATGTGTGATGTGGTAGCTGCGCTGCGCTCCAATCGCGGCGACGCGTTGCTGCAGGGGAGAGAAGGGAATAGAAGCACGATTAGTAAAGGGAAATTGCATTATTTTAATTCCTAAATTGGCCTTTTTATGGGTTTAGAGCTATTCCCGTGGTTATGTGCAATTTCTTACTAAGTCGCGAGTGCACTTACAAAAATAAATCCACTGAGAACTTAGGACACAAAGTCGGAGCTCGAAGCTAGAAGAGGAAACGTAGATTTCTTCAGCGGGTGTGAAATGTTTCAAGAACCAAACATACAAGTTTCCTTTTCAGAGGTAAATATACTTCCAAATAAATACAATTTTCTATTTATAATTCTTTTTAAGCTGCCACCTTTTTTCTTAGTGCAACTGCGATTATTTTAATGGCCCTCCCGCTGCAGTTTGTTATGGAGATAGCAGCGCCTAGTAGGTACAATTTACTCATTTAAAAGCCAGGCTTGTCTATAAAGTCATCAAAACAGTGTTTGTATTTGTCATCCAACCATAATTCACAATCATTTGCGAAAATAATTGCGTAAACTCGAGAGATTAGTGCCAATGGAGACGGGACTGACAGAGGGTGAGAATTTCCAATGATCTGTACAGTTGAATATATAAATTCTAAAGGGTAAGCTTCTATATAAACTATTTAAACCATTTTGTGGTTGTTTTAAAGACCTGGGAATGCCCCTTACTAATTATGTATCTGCCACAACTAAGGATTCTTATCTTATCGGGGGATTTCCCTATCAAAACAAGAGCGGAAAGTTAGGGAATGCAAGGGAAGTACAGAAACTGCAATTAACTTAGAAGATTTGTAAGCACAAAGTGAGAGAAAATTGAGGGGAACCAACTTGGGGCTTCCAGAACCAATCTCTCTGAGGCGGAGATGACGTCGACAGCTGAGAAGAAGCGATAAGAGCCAGAGAGCGTCTTGAAGAAGGCGGCTTTCTTCAGAGATCGCTGCTTATGTAATCAGTAAATTATTTAATTGTGGCTTTACTCTTAAGGGGGACGAGAAGGGGCAGTGATCAGCTCAATTATACAATCAGCTGTTAGTTGTTAGCTGGCCCCCGACAGGCCCACCTATCTTCCGCTCTCTATCTAGGCTCTCTCTCTGTGCCAATCTCATGCGATTTCCTCCGCATAGAGCGGATCTTATTGTTGCTGTTGTTGCCAAGCCCAAAGCCAGCTTCCACAAACGGCAATTACATCTAATGGACTGCCAAGTGCATTGGCTGCACGCACCTTGGTTTACACGAGACGGGAACTCCATCGATAGAGCCACGACGGGGGCGGGGCAGCACTAACATAACATAACCTCGCTGGGGAAAACACACTTTTTTGGGTTTTAAATCGCAAAAATCACCAAACACAGTCCGGAAAAGCACAAGTTGCCACAGCTCGCGGTGCACACTCTACCCAAAAGGCCAGAAAACAACACCTGGCCAACAAATTCTGAGCAAATTACATAACACAGCTGGGGGCGCAGCGTTTTTGGCCAAATTTCTTGACGTTTTTGTTTTCACATCACGAGCGTTTGGGGGAATCTATCCAAGCCGGTTGTATAACCACTGTATATATAGCCCAGGAGGATTACGCGGTTGAATTTAGCTGTACCAGATTACCTACCATGGAGGCGACTGCATTTTTGGCCAAAATCGATGGTACACGCATGATTCCGGACATTGTGGCTGGGAGGAGGTTCTTCTGCTGCTGCTGCTGTTGGTCGCCTGAATTCTGCAATTAAGTGTGTCGAGAGCGGATTATGCGCGTGATAAAAAAAAAGAGTACGTTAAAACAAAAACAAATAACTACGTGTGTCGGTGTCTATGTGATTGAAAAGGAAAAGTTTACAAACTTTTTCAAATGTTGTGTGTGAACTGCCGCTCGTCGGCCCTGCAGTTCGGTTCGCAAAGTGAGCGACTATTAAAAAGGTCCGGAACTAGTTCATCCGGGTCAGGGTAGCGATAATCAGTTTTGTAATTTTAAATAATAATAAAATATATTTATGTACAGACGTAGATACTGGTATGTGTAATATATGCAGACATATGTACAACTGCATTTGCTCAGGGCGAATTTATATTTAAATGCAGTTCAATAAACCAGAAACTCAATGAACTGTTTACCTTTTTGGTGAGACCAGACCATAAAAATGCCACAATCTCTTGAAAATATAAAACAGCTGATTTATTGTTTATTTGGGTAGGGTAAAAAACATTGAAGCTAAAATATGTACGCCTTATTTATAGAATTTACATATAGAGATTACAGCCACTGAAATGCACTTTCACTTGGTTTTTAAGGAATTACTTGGGTGGCTGGCGACTGCCACACAGATTGCCCATTTCTTCAGGGGTGCGGTCCGCCAAATGGTTTATTCCCATTTTGTAAGTCACTTCGCCCTTTTCGAATTTGCTATTATGTTCCTCAATCCGGGCCTTGGACTTTGCATACAATTCACGTCGCTTCAGATCCTCCTCAGCTTCATAGTTCTTGTCGAACTTGGACTGCAACAAAAAAGGATTTTTAGAATATTGCGTTGTGGAGAAAGTTGCAGGGATTTGTCACCTTGTACTCCACCCACTCTGCATCCGAAACGAGAGACATGTTGACACTTAAAAGTTTTGTGACACACTAAATTTTGTTTCAATTCTGAGGTTTTATCGCGGTTCACGGCTCTGAGTCATAAAATATGCACAAAATACAAAACAAAGGAAACAATGAACGCACAGCTGACCAGTGTTGTTAAATGACTGTGTTTGTAAACGGCAGTAGAGCCTCGGTTTGAAGAACCGCTGGAACTTTGAGATTTTGGAGGGGTTTTTAATTTGTTTATAATAAATAATCAAAAAAAAATTGTTTATGCCAAAAAATTATTTGGCTATAAAGTTAGTTTTAAAAATTGTTTCTCGGAAAATATAAAATCTGATTTTTCTTTATTTATTAAAATTATCTGCCCAGAACAAAAATTGTTTTTCAAGTACGAAAGGGATAATCAGATATGTAAAAATACTGAATTTATCCTGAATCTCTTTTACCTTTTGTTTTTAAATTTTTTTCCTTTTTCCTATTAATCTTTTCACAATCACAAGAATTATTGTACTCTAAAAGTATACGGCATACAAATTCGAAAAATGTAACATAAATCCACGTACATGCAATTAAGCTGTTAGATTACGAATAAACTGCGTTTTTTATTTTTTATTGCTGAGCGTCGAACCTAGAATTAAATCGCCCCTCATGAGTTAGACAAAATACTCGAGCAATGCCAAAGGAAATAGGTTCGTATCGGCGGGACGTGTGTGTTTTATTTCTGTAATCCTTAGCGAGGGTGCTTATCCTCGACGATATGTAGGTTTTTTTTTTTTGTATTTCTGAGCGCGGCATTTTCACCCAAAAACTCTTAAGAGCTTTATTAACCCAACTTGGCTCACCTCCCATAACCTAGCAAGTGCTTTAGGAGCTAAAGAGTCGGACAGGTCCTGTATCGTCTTAATTTCCTAGGAGTTTATGAAGTTTCTGTTTATTGAAGTTCGACTTTTCTGGTTATGCCTATCCCTTACCGCAACGCGCCCTATTTTTTTTAAATACAATACTCTTTCGAAAAGGTATTTAAAAAATAATGAGATATGAGCTTTTGAATTTTGTACAATTTCCAAGTGTTTATTTATTTCGTGTTTGTTCAGCTTCGTGTGTGTGGTTGTGTGTACTTTATATAATACGAATTTAAATGTATATATTTATATGCATTTTTCTTACAATCTAAACGAATTCGAAGAAACAACTTCCCGGCTTTTCGTTTGCTTTTTTCAAAAGTAATTTTCTTTTATTATTTGCACAGAGATTGAGAATATTGACAAATTTCTAATGTTAATCTAAGGACAAAATTATACAGACTTTTTGCTTTGATGACGCAAAAAAGTTGCTAGAAATAAGCTTCTGTCATTGCGCAAATAATCAATTAAATTGTACTTTATATGTGGTAAGTATTTATCGTAGATTTTGCTGTTTTATTTTTTGTCTAAGGCTCAGCAAAGCACGTATTACGTTTGTAAGTTTTGTGTTTATATAGAGTAGAGTGATGTTAAAGACCAAATAAAATCGAGTGGCGTTACTCATCTTATTATTTTATTGGTCTTTGATGCTGTGTATGTGAGTATGAGTGGGTGGTGGTGGGTGTGGGCAGGAAAAGCAGAAACATTCGATTGATCTGGCTTTAATGATCATTGGGTATTAGGTTTTAATTTGAAGTTCGTTAATTTGAAATTTTAAATGCGATTAAGTTGTGCCTTAAAAGTTTTACATGCTATGGCAGTCATACATATATATTTATTATATAGTTTGTTGCAGTTCTCGATATATCGTTCGAATATATTTTTTAAAGTGGGATAGCGACTTCAAAATCAAGCACATCTACTTACAAAAGAAATGCTGGAAATTTGAAACTCGGCGACTTTTCATGGAATCTCTCTGTGTTCCCTGTGATTGTGTTTCTGCTTTTCTCTGTTTAATTTTGGGTATTTTTTTCATAATTTATTTATCGCTTTATAAATATATATATGTATATGTATGTATAAACAGTTTTACGTACATAAAAATATATATGTAATTATTTATATAAAAAAACTAATACAATTGCTGCATGTATACATAGTTATAATTCATCGTTCGTTTGTGTGCAAAGTGTGGCTGCGCTGCTGCTGCTCGGAATTCAAAAACAAAACAAGATAACACAAAACATAAAAAGCATAATTTGACAAACACACACACAGACACATGCGAAAATATCATATATTGTTGTTCTTGTCATCGATTTTATTGCATTTATATAAAAAATATTGCATTTAAGTATTATTATATGTATTATGTATGTGTCTGAAGACAAAAGTTTGCTTCTGTTTCAGGCCAGCAGCACATACACAGAAGTATTTTCATTTTTTCTTGTTGTTTCAACTATGTATGTGCTTACGTAGTTTATTTTATAAGCTAATACATCTAGAAGAAGATTTTTGCGTATTTTTCTTGTATTGAACAGACCGGCGTATCGGATACATTGCTATATTACTGAATCTGAATCGAAGAGAACCGTCTCTCGATATCATACAAATTGTGGGTGCACTCTGCGTGGGCTTCGTATAAATTAAAAATTAGAATTACATTATAATAGATATAATAAGCTGTGAATGCGAATTGGGGGGATGGAGAAGCTGCCTTCGGTTCGGGTTTATCCTTAAAGATTTTAGCTGCTCATCGGTTGCTGGTTTATATGCCTCTCCACTCTCGTTCCTCTCGTTCTCTCTTATATAATGCTTCTTTCGCTGATTGCTGGCTACCGTTCTCTCTTCTTTCGTGGTTTTCATTGTCGTTTAATCTCCTCCTCCTACTCCTCCTCATCGGTCCTCGCTTCCCGCTGGTGGTGGGAGTGTGTGTCAAGATTGCTACTCCTACTACTGAACGTTGACAGCTTAGGCCTCGGCCTTCTTCTTCTCCTTCTTCTTCTTCAAAAACGATGGTGTGCGCAGGCCCTTCTTCTTCTTCTTGTCTTTCTTGGGTGATCCGTCCGTGGAGACATCCTGGAACCGTAATAGAAATTTGCAGTGAGAATATCGTTTGCGCTTGGGGTTAGTAAGCAAGTCAGATGAGGGTTAGCTCAGGTATGAGAGCTCGCGGTTAACAGTTGATGAACGTTCTTTCTTGTTTAAAAAAAATGGTCATTAAAAGAGCTTAAAAGGAAAGAACTAATTGAGAACGCTCAATTCATACAAAGTGTCATTGAAAGAGCGTAAGAAAGGCAACTGGGAACACTCAAAGCAAAAAATAGTGTCATTGAAAGAGCGTAAGAAGAAAAACTAAACTGAGAACACTCTATCCAAAAAAAATGTGTTAATGAGAGTGTAAGAAGGAACAACTAAGAACAGTTAGTCCAAAAAGGGGTCATTAAAAGAGCGTAAGTAAAGCTCAACTGAGAACACTTGATGCAACAAAAAAGTGTCATTGTAAGAGAGTAAAAAGAAAAGATCAACTGAAAACACTCAAGCCGAAAAACCAGTGTCATTGAAAGAGTATAAGAAAGGGTCAACTGAGAACACTTAATGGAAAAAAAGGGTCATTGAAATGACTTAAGAAAAGCTCAACTGGGAACAGAGTAATCGAGTGTTTTTCAAAGAACGTAAGAAGAAAACTTTAACTGAGAAGAGTCAATACAAAAAGGGTCTTTAAAATAGTGTAAGAAAAAAAGATCAACGGAGCACTCTTAATCCAAGAAAAGTGTCATTGAAAGAGCATAAGTATAGCTTAACTGAGAACACTTAATGCAAAAAAAAGTATCGTTGAAAGAGCGTAAGAAGGGAAGCTCAACTTAAAAGGGTCATTAAAAGAGCGTAAGAAGAAAAGCTTAACTGAAAACAGTCAATCGAAGATAACACTTCTTCTGTTCAGACAAAGAAAAAAAAATATCAACTGTTATTAACAAACTCTGATCAATATGCATGATGTTCTTCCACCACTGATGATAAAATAATCGCCAATCTTTTAGGATTTACTTACCTCTTTACTGCTCTGGGAGAAGGTGCTCAAGTGTGCCTCCGAGTGGTCGCCGTTTTGTACGTTTTCACCTATAGAAAAATAAGTTATAT
Organism: Drosophila auraria; assembly: GCA_008042615.1. Classification (NCBI taxonomy): domain Eukaryota; kingdom Metazoa; phylum Arthropoda; class Insecta; order Diptera; family Drosophilidae; genus Drosophila; species Drosophila auraria. Next base: position 68,231 of record VNJW01002120.1, on the reverse strand, counting down.
TGAGTTAATAATTTAAATTTCGTTTGATTCCTACAAATGTAACTCAGTGGACGCACACAAAATGTTTGATATTAATTTTGAGGTTTACTTTCACCTTTTCAGAGACGCGCACAAATTAGAACCTAACTAAAGGCAAGTGTAAATGTATTTAATGTTTGTTTTTGGATGGTGGTTATTAGTACACAAATGGCCTTGGGGTTGGGATAACTAAATACGGGGACATGCAATAATTATAACTACACAAAAGCAAGCAAAACACATGCACAAAACACACAGGAAACATGAATATAAATAAATGAAAAATGGTTACCTCTGGACACTGATTTAATGACGAAGTCTGGTTATGAGTATGAGTATTTTTAACTAAAGGTTAGCAATATAGAACTCTTATATTATTTATTACGTTTAATGAAATGATAAAAAAGTATTTAACAAAAATGGCAATGAAATTGTACAGAAATTAAACTTAACAAAAATTCACAAAGGATTTCTTACTTAAATAATATTTCTTAATTACATTAGTTAGTCCTTTATCTTTGCAGAGTCCCATAAAGTGTTTTAGACACTCTTAACATGGCATTTAGGAGGACAAACAATGGGGACCATTACAGCTTTTAATTAAGGTTAACTTAAGGTTAGTTTAATACAGAATCATTTCGCTGTTGTTGAGTTTTTAAAAAAGAAGATTTAACAAGAGTGAAGATTCGACAAATATTAAGCGAAAGTGTTTATAAAATGCTTAAGGATTTACAATATGAGATTCCAATCTTAAAGTTTGTGAATGTTTAACAATATTTAGTATTTTATTTATTTCCAATCTAAGAGGTGGCCAATCCCTCTGTTATCTGCGAAATACGAGCCCGACAGTCGTGGATTATCGCCTTGTTGTGCATCATATGAGCCTTCACCACGCTGTTGAGCAGCCGCTCCAGCTCCTTCTCCAGGCTAACCAGCAGCCCATTCAAGTTCTCCCTGTCCACGGCCAACGAAGGCGATGATTCCTCCACTAGCTTAGGTGGCGGCGGAGGCGGCATATCGGATTCAGCCAGGGCGACGGCCACATAGCTGTAGGTGTGGCACAGCGCCGGCGCCGAGTTGCAGCGCTGCAGCAGCGAAGACTGAGGTGTCAGAGAGGACGTGGGCGATGCCAGGGGCGCCCGATTCTTGGCCTGCTGCACTTGCTGGTGCAGCTCCGTCTGGCGCTGCTGGTAGGCCAGCTGCTGGGATATGTAGTGGATCTCATCGTCGATCACCTTCTCCAGCTTCGCCCGGAACTCCTGCTCGTGCGTCTGCACCGTCTCGATGCACTCGGCGTTGCGTAGCGACACATTGATCAGAATCTCGATGGTTGTGGGCAGTTGTCCGGCTCCTCCATCTGCTGGTGTGGGCGAACTGCTAAGGGTGAGCCTGACATGCTTGCCCTGGGTGTAGGCCTCCGCCTCCTGGGTGGAGGATTCGTTGCTGGTGGTGACCAGACGTGGGCGCCTGCCCGACGAGGTGCCCAAACCGCTGTCGTCGGTTTGGAACATTTCTCCCTGTTCGGCCTCTGGGCGCTCTCGATCCCGATCCGCCTGACCACTGGCAGTGGCATCCGTGCCGCTGCCTGGCAAAACATGATTGCTGGGCAGGAAGGTGTAGCTGCGATACAAGGCCGAGTCCTGCTGCTCGTGTCTGCGGGGCGTGCGTATTGTAAGGCCACTCAGCATACTCTCTAGCTCGTCCATGCTATCATCCGCACTGCGTCCACTGCTGGTGGTGGTCGTGGTGCTGTACACGCGCTGCTTCCGCTTCTGGGGCGTCACCTCCAGCTGGATGTGCTTCTCGGACACAAAAGATTGCGACTGTGCTTGGGCTTGACCGTGGCCTTGGGTCTGGTTGGTCACCACATTGAGCAGCTTGCGATTGTCCAGACTCAGGGTGGTCAGATCGATGAAGGACACCACCCTTTCGCGCTGCTCGGCCACCGTCTGCCAAATGGATCGGTGCTCCGGATGCAGCGGAATGCTGGGCGCCGTTATCAGCGGACAATTGAAGCCAAAGTGGGAGATGGTGCGATAGGGCACCTGGCTGGTCGAGTCCAAGGACTGATTTCCCGTGAGGGAGGAGTCCCTCCTTGTCGAAGTGGCCCCAACCCGAACGGGTGTGCTGCTGGTCGGGCCTGTCGCATCGCCAGCGAAGTCACTGTAAGTCTGCTGCAAATCGCTCATATTGACAGCCGGATAGTTGTGCTTGCTGATGGCCTCCACCTTGTGGATGACGTACACCTGTTGCTCAAGGACTCTCACTCCCAGACTGGCGTTCAAGTAATGATCAGGTGAATACAGAAACTCGTACTTGTGAGCGAGGTAGCACAGAAAGGCTGCAAATGAGAGGGGGTAACGAAAAAGGGGGACAGGGGGCAGGTGCATTTTTGGGAGGTGATGAGTATGGTGATTAAAGGGAGAGCAAAGCTCACAATTGGACTCACAGGACATCACCACTACTTGTAGTAAACACTTGACATCATTGTACATTTAACATTTGACATACGGAGGGAATAATCTCGAATTAGAATAACATTTGGAGGGGATTATTACTTATTTAACTTACAATATTATATAAAGTTCAAGTATTGGTATTATTATTGCCTTAAAATTTTAAGAATATATTATTCATAAAATAATCAACTAAAAAGGGCTTATAGCAGACTTGGTTACACAGAAGTTTATACTAGAAACTTTCTAGATACAGCCAAAGTCTGTCTTTAGTATTTATTTGCTTAACCTGGCAATACGTTTTTTTTTTTTTTTGAGCACAAGAAATGTAGCTTAAGCAAATATAAATTTTTGTAAAATTTATAAAGATATATAATTTCATTATTTAAGTTTAGCAACCTCTTGATTCTTGTTTTATATAAACCTGGGTAATAATTAAAGATAATATTAGAACACAAAATATATCAAACTTTATTTCCTTTTTTACTTCTACAAAAGCATTTTTTTCATTTTTTTACTTTTACAAAAGCTGCAAAAAATAAATCTTTTCCTTTTTTTTTACTTTACAAGAGCTTAAACGGAACACACCTTGATCAGTACATTTTTTGGTTAGTAAAATGAAGTTACAAAGAATTTACAAAGAATAATATAGAATAGAAATGAGTAATAAAATAATGAATAAAAATATACAAAGAATGTATGTTAAGTATAGATATAGGAATGTAGTGTGAGATAACAATAAAATATAAACTTTTCTCTGTTTTCCTGTAAGGAATTCTTCTGTTAGCTTACAGAATACTTATGTGTTGTGAATAATATTAAAAACAAAAAGTTAGAACACACAAAATTCATGCCAATAATATAAAATGAAAGTGCTATTAAAATATATATTAATATAAGCTTTTAAAATATTATATTAAATGAAAAAAAAAATATATTAAAACGACAAAAAAAAGTATTCACATTATTCCCACTGCAACATTTCTAGTGTTCCGAAATATACTCATTCTTTTTTTTTTTGATTTAACTCACTCTGAGGCTTAGATCGACATATTTAGTGCTTCGAAACATTCTCATTCTTCTATTTCTGATTTTGCCGATTCTGAAGCTTGATCCTGAGCTTGATCCTGAGCTTCAACCCCATTCAACCCTTTCTCGAATATTCCCCCTAAATTATTAATCCAGCCATTGTTAGTAATTTCTCCTCCATTAACTTCTGCTGCAATATTTTCTCCCAAATTAACTCCTTCTATGTTAACTTCCTCCATGTTAACTAGGTCCATGTCAACTTCTCTTATGTTCACTTCTTCCCCGCAATTTCCAGCAACCAACAAATCCTTAATGTCCTTTTTCCAATCATAATTATCCTCTGTTAAAGAGTTGCAATTCCTTTCCTCTCCGCCACTCTTGCGCTGCTTTTCCGCTGCTGCCCTCGAAGTGCTGGGCTTCTCGTCATCTTCTTTAGCCTCAGACTCCTCGTTCTCCGCCTCCGATACCTTTACCACCTCCATAAGGAGCTCATCATCATAGTCACTGTTGCTGTCATTTTCGATCATCTTGTGAATTCTGTTGAGTTCTCGAGTTGCAACCAATGCATAACCGGATGACACTATCCCCTCGTTACTTTGGCTGTACTTGATCTCCTTGGACTTATTCTCTTCGTCCGGTTTAATGGGAGGTTCAGTCTCGTTTTCTTTGTTCTGTGGAGTCGGCTGGCGATCTGAGCCAGCTTCTAGGCGGGTAAGCTTTTCCCAAGATGACTCCTCCTCTCCGCTAAATATTTCCTGTATGGTCTCATTCCTTTCGTTGCTGGAATCATTGGCTTCCTGTTCGCTAGTATGGGAGTTTATCGATATCTGTGACTGGCTGGTGAACTCTTGATTATTATTTTCCTGCGAGCTTGATTCCACAAGTGGTTTGTAGTCCTCCGAGTGATCTTCTGAGAGCCTATTCGAGCTCTCCTCCAAGTTGGAGTCTTCTGTGAAGTCCTCCTGACTGGACATGGGTGCCAGTGGCCCTTCTCCTGTTCCCTCTTCGCTCGTCTGTACATTTTCTGCCTCGTCGCCCGTTATCTCGTTGGCACTGTAGTACATGGTGCTGTTTGATTTGTCTGGTCCTGCCGGGGACTCATTCATCATCTGCTCCTGCTCCTGCTCGTCTTGGCTGTCCTCCACATGGAAGGTGCTAGTAGAGGCATTGTCCGACTCCCCTTCTGGCTCTATGCCGCGCACAAAGAAAGTGCTGCTGGAAACGGTTCGATGCAGGGAGGTTGAAGAGGAGACTAGGTCATCCTTTCCAAAGATAGGTCGCCGCAAGGGAGGCAAGATTGCCAGTGGCTTTCGTCGCTTGGCGAACGGCGAGGAGGGACTGCCACGGAAAGTGTACAAAGCTGGACTTGTACTCGAGGGATTGGCCCGCTTGTGACCTACTCCAGCCCTTGGAGGCGTTGGCATCGAGACCCAGAGACGGGCGCCACTATCCCGCTGGCCGCACTGAAAGGTGCACACGGAGGAGGGACTCGACATGGTCCTGGATGTGGTGGCTACATTGCTCTTCAGCTTCTTAATCGAACCTGAGGCGGCGCCACTGCGCGGCCTGCTGGCATTGCGTATGTTCTCCTCGATAAAGTTGCGCTTCCTCCGTGAGTTTGGGCGGCAAATAAAGGTCGTGGAGGAGATGATGCGCTCCAGAGGCGTTGGCTTCTTAGGCTCTGCTTCCTTGGCTTCCTTGTGATCCTCCCTCTCCGGCTGATCCTGTGTCCAGGAGCGCGACAAGCGAGATGTGGGTCGCGTTGTCAGGTGAGCATGAGCCGTCGAGCTGCACGGAGCACTGATGTTGTGTTGCGACAAGGAAGAGGCACTCGGCGTGGAGGTGAGGTCTTGGGGCGAGAGTCCCGGCATTGGGGTGGACGGATTGGAGTAGATGTAGGTGCGTGTGCGAAAGATTTCCTCGGTGACCAGTTCCTGCAGCTTCCTGGGCGTCATCTTGTTGCGGATGGAGTGATCAATCTTCCCAAAGATGGGCTCACTCTCGTCCAGTTTGTCCGCCTCAATCCTGTCTAGAATCTCACGCTCCAGGGGCGTGAAAATAGGGCTGTCAATGTCCAAGGCAGCGGGAGTTTCCTCCAAGACACCATTGGTCGCCAGAAGCTCTTCTTCGTCTTGGTTTTCGATTTCATCTACGTCCTTTTCGTAGTCGATTTCCATCTCCTTTTCGGAGGGCTCTTCTGGCTCTGGCGAAACGGGCGACACGGGCTTCTCGTCATCGCGCTTCTCCTCCTGCTCCGCTCTATGGAGACTACCCTCCTCCTCCTCGCTGTTTCTGCTGCTTCTACCAGAGGTTGAGTCCAAGAGGCACACCGTATCGTCAGCATGGGGAATGTTTTCCAAGCTAATTGAACGGTAGAGGGGACCACTTTCCCCCAAGGAACTGCTAGAGGTTATGGGCGATGAGGTCAGGTCATTGGCCTGCAGTCTCTTGGTGGTGGCCACCAACTTCTCTAGGTTCTCGCCAGCTAAAGTTAGATTCTCCTCGAATTGCTGCAGGATTTTGGGCAGTTCATCAGTGGGCTCAGTCAGGGTATCTTCTTCTTCGGAGGAAGCCAGGGGTGCCTCCTTATCTGTCTCGCCAGAAGGCTCAAGCTCAGGCTTAGGCTCAGGCTCCAACTCCATCTCCATCTCCTGAATCCCCAGAGACCTAGCCTCTTGTTCATCCACCTCCATTTCTACTGTATTTTCTGTAGCCACTGGCATCTCCTCCAGCTGCATCTGCTCCTTCGCCCCATAATACTCTACGTGATCTTGCCAAAGCTCCTGGAACTCCGACTTGCGACGTTGGCGCTCTTCGCGCGTCATCAACTGGCGATCCACGGACTCTGTTGAACCCGATTCCTGGTCTCCGTTGGGAAAATGCTGCATGACCTCTAAGGTGATCCGGTGCTCCGTCACTGTTTGTTGCCCATCTGCTATTAGCTGCTGTTCCTGCGGTTCCAGCCAGCGGCCAAAGCTCCAGACTTCAGTGACATCCGCCGCTTGCTGATAAACTCTAGGCGGAGCTGCACTCGTGGCACTCGCTCCGCCACTGGAAATCTTCGGTTCAACCCCAAGTCCCAATCCCAGACTAAAATCGCTGTTGACAAGACCACAGGGGGAATAATTAATGTTCGTTGACTCCTCCGAGAAATTGAATCTCTCAATCTGACTTAGAAAGTTCGTGGTGGAAGAGGATGATCCTGGGCGTCCCAGTGTCTGGGTGCATGCATTGCGTTGCATCCTCGGGCCCTGTGGCAGCATCAGCATATCCCCATAGTCGTCGTCCTCCAACTCCGGCAACGTGGGCAGCAGCTGGTTGCGTTTCAAGGGCGTGGTCACACTGCTGCTGGCCGACTCCTCCTCGCCGCCACTGCTGGCGGCCGTTCCGGCCCCAATCCTCTGAAGCTCCGGCTTGAGACGCAGCAGCTGGTCGAAGCAAGCCTGGCACAGCTGCTCGTAGCGTGGCGTGGCGAAGATCTCCTCGTAACTGATGGCCCTCTGCATGGGCTTGTAGCCCAAAGCTCCCGTTCGGTCCCGATCCCCTGGCAGGTGCTTGTGCTCCGTGCGTGCCTGCTGACGCGGCGAATTGAAGCCGAAATGGGAGCCCGTGCGATACGGCGCCGGATACGGAGAGTTTGCCTGCTGCAGCGGACGAGGACGCGAGGCGCTGGAAGAGCCACCACCCGTAGCGCTGGTCACAGTACATGTACTGGAGGCTGTGCCACTCGAGGAGGGTGCTGCTGTCACGCCACGATAGCAACTGGCCAAGTATCCCAACTGCTCGCTGTGGAGGGATCGCAGCAAGGCGGAACACACCTGTGGCTGCGAGCACTGGCCACCCATGGCGCCAGCTGTGGTGGCATAGACATAGGAATAAAGCTGCTGTTGCTGCTGCTGCTGTTGCTCGGACTGATTTGTGGCCACGTCTTGAACTGGAAACAGATCCCTGCGGCATCGACTGTTCTCGTTCAAGTTTCTGTCCCGCCCGAGCTGCTGCTCCAGCTCCTGGTTTTCCTTATCCTCTTCTTCTTGATCTAACAGAGATTTGTTATTCTTATCATTGCCTATATAGGGGGGCCCAAGCCAAATTATGATGGGAGAGATTAAGAGGCGAAAATGGGGTCAGTAAGACACGGATTTTTATAGTCTTTAGAGAGCCTAAGGTCAGCATTTGGAGTAATGCTCGGGATACATACAGCATACATAGGATCGATACGTACTGGAAATATAAATCCAAGACTCTGGTGTTCCTGAACTGAATAAAAAGCTCAAGGAGTTATTACCTATTAAAAAGAGGATACCTAAATGGAGAGAGCATTAGGGACTGTCCTCCTAATAAGCTGCGTAACGTGCATATATTTGTTCTGCAATATGCAAGCTCTTTCTGGATTTTCAACAACATTTCAAGAGAGGAAGAAGCCAGCTTAAAAAATCGCGTTACGCATCTTAATGCTTGTATTAGACAGAAATTTAAAAAAGTTTTGGGTTAACAGACAAGATTCCTTCCTAAGATAATTCAACCCTATTAATAATATATCCTATTACCTAAAAATAATATCAATATATATATATAATTTAAAATGCAGTATGACAGCTCTTTTTGGATTTTAAACAAAATTTCAAGAGAGCGTTACGTATCATATTGTTTGTATTGTGTTTGTACGTAGTCAGAAATTGAATCAAGGTTTGGGTGAAGGCAAGATCCATACCTAGGAAAATATACCCCTATTAATAAGATAACCTATACCCCAAAAATAAATCAAAATTAACCAACTATATCCTCCAAATGGCTAAATTTCAACCACAATATATATAATATATAACAAGGTTTAGTTATCTCTTGGTGCAACAACAATATACCATCATATATGCTTTGTGGATTATATAGGGAGTTATATACATATATAAACTATATAAATATAGACCCGTAACAACGATATGCAATATGGATTATATATGGGGTTAAATCATAAATATACACCGAATAACGAGTTATATGTGAGAGATTAACAGGTTGTTTTATATACACAACAGCGGGCGTTTAGCCTGAGTACATTTTGAAGGTTTGTTCGTAAGGTCTGGGATCTTTCGATCGGGGTTCGGAATAGTTCGTTACCTCGGCCAGTTGGCGGCTTGCGATTTGTGGCTGTGTGAGAGCGTTCGCCGTTTATAAAACTAAGAGTGGCTAAAATATAGTATTGAGAAAAGGAAATTATAAAAAAATCATATTCAGCAAGTAGAACAAGTGCGAGACAGACGTAGTTCAGTGCCTTAAGCTAGGTATACATACGTAGTGTTTAGAGAGTGATTGTTTTAGTAAAGAGAGAAAAGCATGCTTGAAAGGTATTAGTTTTGGGCAACAACTGCGGAAGCAACCAACAAAAAAAAAAAACAGCTGCAGTTACAAATCAAAAAGGGAGTCAAAATCCCAATTCAACAGAAACAGCAAACGGAAATTCAACTGCTCGGCTTTTGGCTTTGGCGGATAATGTGGATTCAGCTAAGAGCTATGCATTCGGCAGATTAACATTAAATGTTGAATGGGGTTTAGTGTGCGAATGTTATATGTTTATGTTTATGCTTTATGCTTTATGGCAGACTGTTATCTATAAACTATTTGCTTGATTGTTTGATTTCTTTGGTTCTACACACTAAACCTTTTGAGGCTGCACTCACCTCCAACTCAGAAGGGTGTGGGTTTTCTTTTTTAAACTGCTTTTTTAATTATTATATTTTTTTTTTTTGTTTTGTTTGTGTTTTTTTAGGGAACGCAGCAGCCGCAGTAGCAGTAGCAGTAGTGGTAGTAGTAGAAAAGGTAGTATGTAGTAGTGGTAGTGGTAGAATTTTTGTTTTCTGTTCAGAGCTTCGGTGGTTGCTTCCTGTTTTTGGTTGCTGTTTTTTTCGTTTCATTTAATTTTTTTTTTTTTTAATTAATTCCTTAAATTGGGGACCTACACACACACTTTGATTTAAACCGAACACTCTAAGTACTAAGTTTTGCCAATTTATTTGGTTTTGGGTTTTCTTCCTGAGTGAAATAATAGAAAAAGGTAACATTTTTGATTTACAATTGCCGAATTAGGGAAATAAAGGAATAATTTAGCAGTAAAAAGGATTAACTACTAAAACTGCAGCTTTTCTACTACAATAAAGGGGGTGTTGTTGAAGTTTGTTGTTAAAAAAATTGTTGTTGAAATTTGTTGTTGAAATAATTGTTGAAGTTTATTGTTGAAATAATTGTTGAAGTTTGTTGTTGAAATAATTATTGTAGTTGTTGTGGTGTTGTTGTGCTGTTGGGTTGTTGATTGTTGAAACTAAAAATTATTTGATACACGCCGTACAGCAGTTGGTTCCTTGGAAGTATTGGTATGTAAGGGTTTACATAGAATTTAGCCCAAAATATTTAATTGAAACAGAATTTACAAATTTAAAATTAAAAAAAAAATGTAGAGTCAAAATGTGTTCACCAATGAAAGGTTACGGGGCCTAACTGAATATTATTACAGCTTTTAACCCTTTTGGGGTTATTTATAGAAAGGAAGTTGTGACGGTATCAATGGCTACAAGTAATTTTTTGTTGACTACATTATGTATAGTTGAAGTGTGTATAGTTTTAAGGCGAGTGTGTTGGTTTTGGTTGGTTAAAAAAAAAATGCGCAAGAGTTCAGCAAACAAAAAAAAAAAGATAAACGAAAAAAAAGAGGAAATGACATAAGAAAAGTGTTAGAAAAATGTTAGAATTCCAATATAAAATATAACTAAACCAAATTAGCTAAGAAGATACATAATAAACTACTTAGAAGTGAAAATTAAGTCTTAAAACTTATCAAAATACTTAAAAATAAACATAGTTACCGCAATAGCTATAAAATTATAAATATAAATAAAAACAAAAGAGAAAACTAAGGAAATCAAAACATACAAATGCATTAAAAGGGATAACAAAAAGGGGATAATAACGAGGAATAACAAATAAACTTAACAAAACATATTTAAAAAGGTTCAAATTTCGTTCATATGATGGTTTGGGGGTAAAAAGACATAACATAACACTGGGACACGTGTATTTGGAATGTCGCTGCGTGTGCGTATGATTAAAATTAAATCGTAGATGAACCAAAAACATAAAATCCAATATGACAGGACACGGAACATCGAGGGACTTACCATCGCTGAGCACAACTTCCGCCTGTCGTGGCACCGGCGCTTGCTGTGTTTGAATCTCAATGACTTGGTGTTCTAAAGGGGGTTAAAAATCATTATATTAGTTTATTTTATTTTTTAATTATTGAAAAGATCAAAACATACCGGTCTCTGGCTCGCTCTGAGGATATTTCTTTGTCGCCTGCAGGACAGCCTCCGATTCAGAGAAATCTGTGTCAGTGTCTGTGATTTAAGGTAAAAAATATTATTAAATAAACCCCAATTAAGAATTATTTTGAGTAAAACTCACATTCGCCATGCACCGACTTCTTTTTCCGCTCCACTGTGCGTTTGTATTCATTGAGTTCATCGTCCGTGACATTATCGAATGGATTTTTGGCATACGGTGCCTTGTACACCGTGGCATTGTGCTGGAATCCACGCTGGATAATGCCCTTGGAGGCGGCACCCATCATCACCACATGATCGCCGGTCTGCGAGACTGTGGCATCCTTGAGTCGGCTAGCCTCATCCCATGTGACGCCCTCCAGAATATGGGACTGTGGTCCGGCGGAAATCTTGTCAGCTCGACGATTGTCCTTGATCTAGTTTTTATAGAGAGCTTGCAATTGATCAATTTTATCTTAAAATAAATAAATAATATACTGACTTGTTGCTGGACCCGCTTAAACTCTCTCGGATTAGTTCCGGCAGGCACAAACTGGAGCGGATCTTCTATCCTCACTGGCGTTGAGTGGGTAGGAGAACCCTCAGCCACCCACTGGGAGTTTTCGTTACGTAATTCGTATAATTTGTGGGGAAAGGTGGGTAGTATGGGGCAGGGGGGCAATGCAATTGGAAAAAGAAAGAGAAAGAAATTCGTTTTAAATGTGGGATGATGAACAACACTCGAGGTTCTTATTAAATGTTTTTAGGAAATATATATCTTTGTTACATTTTGCTTAGTTCTTATTAATAAGGGGTTAATAGTGGCATTCTGCTTAATTATTTCTGTAATGTTTGACCCATTCAATATATTTGTATTTCTTGCAATGATCAAATATAAACAAAAAACAAAACTTAACCAAAATAAACAAGCATAAATGATTTTGTGCCTTGAAAAAACAATGCAAAACAATCACAAAGAGAAAGGAATAAACCAAAGAATAAAAGAACATGCAAAGTAAGAGATGATGAATGATGAAAATGAAAGGTTAATCCAAATGAAATTAATGGAAATCTGAGTATAAAATGATACAAAATGCTGATAGATTTTTAGTGTTTTTAATTACTATATTTTAGCAAATTTCTTTCTCTTTCTTTGCATTGTTTTGTTTTTCTCCTTCTTAAAAAGGCAGCAAAAATTCGTAAAAGGCGGCACAAAATCATCTAGGCAAAAGTTTCGGTTTTGTTGTTTGTTTTTTTGAATACATTTAAATATTTATTTGATTAATGCACACATTACAGTATTTGGTTTCTTGCTCGCAAAGCAGGTCAAAGTATTTTGGTTTTAGCATGAGTTTAAATCTATTTCCAAGGTATATAAATATATAGTTTTGTATGTTGATTATTTAATAAAGGCTAAGAAGAAACTTTGATGCGTTAAAGTTGCAGTTTAGTAGCAGAGTTGTTGGGAACTAAAACTTGGCGCTTTAACTAAGTGAAAATCATAGATGGAATGTCTGAATATAGTGGTGCTAGAGAGGACTCGCAACTTTAATTCAACTATTTCCCTTCAATCTCCTTAAGGCTGGTGGTTGTGGTCTTGGTTTGCTGCTTCATATCTTCAAAAGTAATGATCTCTACCTTGGTTATCTTCTTGGGATCGGGAGTGCCGGTTTCCAGGACCTCGACCTTTTGGTAAACATTGGGCGAGTTGAGCCACCGGCTGCGATCGCCGCCCTTGCGCAGGTCACCCTTCTTCCAGATTCTAATTAATAGAAAATAATATTACATTAGAGGCTGTGTACATAGAGATTCTTTGATTTAACCTACCCCTGACGGAAGAGCTCCTCTTCCTCGAGCAGATAGCCCAGAGATGACACAGCTGGCGGTAGTTCCACATCGTTCTTGGGCTTGGGTGGATCAGATTTGATCAGAGGATGGCGGTAGATGTAGCCAGTGCGGTAGCCAGCATTGTCCAATGTGCGCATCAAAGCCTCAAACTCGGCACCTCCCACACGCCACTTGGGCGGGCTGCCTATCTTAGGCGTGGCAGTGGTTTCAGCTGCATCCTTCTCAGCACCTTCTTCGCCGGCCGTGACAGCGGCAAACTTCTTCTCCAGATCCTCTGGCGGGCGACGCGACTGCTCGTAGATGGCCTTGCGCGACTCCTCGGGAATCAGCACCAGGTTATCCACGCCAACGGGCAGCAGCTTCAGTTGGGTCTCGCACGCCTGGACAATGTGGCAGGCGGCGAAGAAGGCCTCCTCAATGGTCTCGCCGCAGCACAGGGCACCGTGGTTGGCCAGCAGCATGACCTTGGAGTTGGGGCCAAGGTTGCGGACCAGGCGGTTGCGCTCCTCCTCATCGAACAGGCCAGTGTACGCGTGTGTGGTGATCTCGCCCAGCACGCAGGCATCCCTGGTCAGCGGCAGCAGGCCGGACTTCAAGGAGGAGATGGCCACCACCGGACTGCAGCCAATGTAGATGGCGCAACGGATATCGGGACGCGCAGCATGCAACACCGAGTGGAGGACAAAGTCTGGAAGGAAGTAGAAACGGAGTTAATTAATTAACTAAAAATAAATAGGAATTGCTAAGAACTTACGACTCTTGTTCACGCCAAAGTTGGTGGTGCCCTGCTCCACAATGTGGCCCTGCATGTCCACCTTGTTAAGCGCCGAGGCAGTGATCTCGTGGTAGAGTAACCCATAAGGATTGACCAGGAAGTACTCTTGGTCCACCTTAAGGCGTGCGGTGATCTGTGCCCCCAGACCCTGGGTCCAGCCATTCAGATCGAGCAGACGGAATGTGGCGGCCAGCTTGCACCGGAGTATCTTCTCGCCCTTGGCATAGCCCATGGACTCGACGCCGCGTATATCGTTGATGGGCACCATGCAGTTGTTGCTCTTGAATACGCTGCCCACCCGCGCCACTGGCACGCCCACAATGTCCGAAAGCTGCTGGAGAATGCCACTGGCACCGGCGCCGCCCTCACGGGCCGAGTCCACAATCCTTTCCAGCTCCTCGCGGAAGAGCTTCGAGCCCATGATGGCCTCCACTCGCTTGCGGCGCTCCATTTCGCGCATATCCTAGGGGTAAAAAGGGGTGAGTGAGTAAGGGGTGGTTGTTAGGGCTTCCTTGGGTGCAGTGCACACAACGTACCTGTTCAATATCCGCGGGACGCGCTTTGTTGCTGTCATCCTCCTCGCCGGCAGTGGGATCTATGCCGTTCTGTGGAGGTTGCTCGACTTCAGTCATGATTTATTTCTTTTGTATTTCAGTTAAAATGCTGGAATAGGAAAACGGAGGGGTAAGTTTAGAAGTAAGAAAGTGTTTCCTTCATCAACTTTACGCTCAGCTGGAAAATTTTCGACTGACCTTAAAAAACTGCAAGAGGCAGCCAACGAAAAAGGGGGTGGCAAAACAGAGAGAGCAACCGAGAGAGAGAGAGTGGCAGAGAGTAAAGTGCAACCACCCAAACTTAGTCCTCTCTCTCTCTCTCTCTTAGAGAGAGTTGTCGAATTTCCCTGAGAATGTCAAATGGCTTTGCTTTGCCTCGGGGGAAAGGCAAGAAACTGGAGGGGTGCGAGGTGACACACACACACCAAATGGACTGCCGCCGCATATTTCCACTTTAGTTAATTTCTAATTTTGGCTAAAATAAATTCAAGAATTTGGGGGGAGAAAGCAAAGAGCACTCGGCGGAAAATGCATATGTACTTCTCTCTATCCACGTGCTAAAGGCGGCAGAGAAAGCAATATAAACTGAAGAAGAATCGGTGAAAACTATTTTAAGATCCCCATTCGGCTTTTTACGAAACCCCAAAATTCAAAACGATCCCGAGAGGAGGGAGAGCAGCCACCAAAATAAATAAACAAAAAATGTGTGTGTTGATGCTGATGCTGCTCTTTAACTTTTAGGCGTGGTGCTTGCCTTCGAATACCACGAATAATATTATTAACCTTCAGAGCAGCGTAAACAATTGGCAGGCGAATAAACATAGGGAATAATGTCAACTGAGATAACAAATCGAAATGCAATTTGCATTCGTAACCCGAAACACACAGCTCAATTTCCCTGTGACACACACTCGACTCGAGAGGCAACAATAAACCATAATTAAGTTGCATTATGCTGACCCGATTTCTTCCGCTACACCCACCAGCATTTCTTTAGTTCTCTCTCCTTCCTTTTCCCCAATTAAAAGCACAAATTTCTACATAAATATGCCAATTTAGAGAGGAAATTGCAATGAGAAATGGAAGGAGGAAGGGAAAGCCAAAGAGGGGAGTGACTAAAGTATAGCCCCATTCGTGGGCGGCGACTTTTGTAGTCGGCTTATATATGCTCAGGGGAAAAATATATGCCCAGGCAGAAAAAGAACAAGAAACAATACAACAATCGTTGATACACGAGCAAAAATTTATGTATTTGTATGCAAAATAAAGTGCAGCTAGGGAAAAGGTAAAACCGAAACAAATATTCAAGTTAAATTAGGACAAAATATGTTATATTAAATGTAAATGACTTTATTGATATTGTTACTTAATTAAAAATCAAATAAACTAGCAGAAATCTCACCCAAAACCAACTAAAGACAAACTAATTTCTTCCAAGAAGGCGCTTTGTATGAAAATGTTGAAATTAAACAATAAATAATCCTGGGAGCTTATAAGATTTTATTCATATTCATATATTGATTTGGTTTTATTTTTCGAAATTTTTATTTGCTTAATTTAATGACTAACAAGGTCTTCACCGGCTGATTTAATCCACATAAATCAAGATGCGAATAATATGGCAAAAACACACAAAGATCTTGCCCGAAGACAAGCTTCACCGATCATAGCACAAATATTTCTTAGATCCAAGGCAACAAACCTTATCAGTATTTTACTGACTAACCTCACCCCACGTCTTAATCATAGATCGTTTTCCTTATTAAAAACTCATTAATAAAATCTAAATCAATTCAAATTAATTTCCAGTGCAGGCAAAAGTGCATTTCCAAAGGCGTTTTGTTTGCTGCCAACTTTGCGCATTTGCTTATTATGACGTATTGGCGACGTGTGCCGCATATTTGAGCTTTCTTTTAACAACAATATCATGATGTGCAGGTAATTGAACTTTGCTGCTGCCAACAGCAACGCACCTCAACGTCACCTCACCTCACCCTCACCTCGTTCGCTCAACTTGTCCGCAGTGCGTGGGCGGCGTAAAAGTTTTCAGTTTTGGCTTGAAATCAAACAGAATAATGCTGAATAAACGCTTTTTAAGTGACTACAACCAGAAAAAGATGCAGACGAGCTAGGGAGTTGCTGTTGTGAATGCGTTGTGGGCGTTGAATAAACTTAACGAGCCAAACAGTTTTCCAGAGCGTGGGTCGATTCCGACTCCTCCAAAATGGAGCTGGCGGAGAGTTGTGTAGGTGGCAAGAGTAAGGAGATAAATAAAGAGGAGTTCTGGCAGACAGAACAAACCTTTGGTTTCTCACGCATTGCAAGCTCTTCGTGGGGTCACAAAAAGACTTATTATTTAGCTATTTTATGCAAAATAAAATTTATTTAAGCTGCCATCTGTTGTTTTTGTTTTGTTTTAAGTTTAAGCAGAAACTAACTCACCAATATTTGGTTTTAAATACCCAAAACAACTCGTATCGAGTTACCTAATTAGGATAACAATGTCAATGGCTTAAACCCCTTTTAGTGACTGCTTAATTTTTTTGGTTTCTTGAGCTTTGGCCATGACAGCCAGCTTCTCTAAATCACTCTCTCTTTTTTCTGGCTCTTTTCTCTCTGTGACCTTTTTGTACGGAAGACAACAATTAAATTTAGGAGCAGCTAACGACACAGCGACGCCGCCAGCGCCATCGCCACCATCGCGTCGCGCCGCGTCAGCGTCAGACGTTTGTTGTTGTTGACATTATGCAATTACATCACACTTGTTTGGCGCGGACACACCCATGTCTTTCAATGGCTAAAGTGTGCCGGCTCCAAAACCGGCAGAACCAAAATATACATATAATACGTGTATGTATGCTATAGAACGTTGAGAATGTGGCAAAGGCAAGGCCGATAACAGAGGCCTAACAGCCAAATATTGAAGACAACATTAACTTGGGCAAGGTCTGGCCTAGATAACAGAAATTATAAACATCAATATTATGATCTCTGGATAAACAAAAATACATTAAATGATTTAGAGTTAAGAACTTAAGGACTAGAGGCTATATTTTTTGTAAATAGTTAAGATGGCCAGCTTATGCTACCATTTTGTATTGAAATTAGAAGCGCAGACCCTTTAATCAGGGCACCGACTGACCATTTACTTTGAATATACGTTAAATATAGACTTAAGTGAAGAAATAATAATATAAATATAATGATATATGAATTATATATTATATTATAATTAATACAACAGAAGTTTGTCTAAAATGTTCAATGAAAAAATATATATTTCGTACTCCAATTAGCAGCTCAACCAATTGACCCAGAGAACCGAACCAAACCTCACCGCACCGCACTGAACACCCTCTATATATGATTTTTCACACATATACGCTGGCGTTAATTAAATTTCCCAAGTATTCAATTATCGCGCAACGGAAGAGATCTTACGTAATCTTCCACTCCATCGAGCACAGCAGCCCAGACAGCTGTCCCATTCATTGGCCCCAGAGTGCAGGCAATAAGGTCGCTCATTCAGTTTTAATAATGCAACAAGTCACTCACTCGCTCGCTCGCTCAGTCAGTCAGTCAGTGGGGCACAAGCCCAGATTCAAAGAGGGTGATGATCATGTGGAAAAATCTTTCAGGCCCAAAAAAAAACGGAAATAAGAAAACATCCATCCATCCCATATGGCAGCGAGAATAATAAAAACGAGTGCAATAAAGCAGCGGCAAGTGTAAATAAAGATAATTCCTAGCTGTCACAGACTCTGAAAGGAAAATGATAAATGGAAAGATGGGCGGCGGCCTTCATTCCGTCAGATTAAATTAGTTGAAAAGCCAGCTTAACTTCTAAACTAAGTACTGTTTGTATAAATTGACGTTGTGCATCTCTAGGATGACTCGCACACCGTGAAAATATATACGTTTTAATCTGCGAAACGTTGTCAGAGAGAACTGGCGAAGTAAGTGCTCGCGAGCCTCGCAATAAAAACGCTTCACGCCCAAAGACCATCCCCCGGATTTTCGACCAACGCACTAGGAACGAGCAAGAGGGCCGAGCTGCTCCGACTGGCTGCTGGTACATGTTTCACTTTGGACGCGCTCGCTTCACAAGCAGTCGTGGCCGAGTGGTTAAGGCGTCTGACTCGAAATCAGATTCCCTCTGGGAGCGTAGGTTCGAATCCTACCGGCTGCGGTGGAAGTAACTTTTTTTTATTTACTTTTTTGTTTGGGAAAACTTTATTTTGCTTGTTTGTATTAAAATAATATTTGGCTAATATTTTAAAAAATAAAAGATAAAATGACCAGCTTGGAAAAATGACAGCTTGGTTTATATTTATATATTCATTAATCATATAGCTGAATGGAAATTATTAACCAAAAGTTAGCTGCCACGAACTATGCTGTTTGGTATAAAAAAAAAAACTTGTTTATTCGCAAAATTATTGTAAATGAGAGTTGTTGTCTTAAATAATACACGAGGAAAAGAACTTTAGATAGACAAAACCCCATATTTATGTAGATCCTATTTTAAGCTATATTTATAATTGAATTAATTAAGTTTGTATTCTTTTTATAGTCTCGGTAATTTCTACTATTTTCTAGAACCAAAAACTGCCCAGTGATTGGCTGCCCTGCATGCATCTGTTTCCGTGGTGTAGCGGTTATCACATCTGCCTAACACGCAGAAGGCCCCCGGTTCGATCCCGGGCGGAAACAGGTTGACTTTTTTTTGTTGTTAATATTATTAATATTTATTTTCCTATTATTCTTTAAACTACAAATGTATATAAAGTTTATATTATAAACCCTTAAAAAAATGCTTTAAAAGGAAAAAGCTTATTTAATCAGCACATTTAATCAGTCCTAGTTAAAATGTATTTAAAAACAATATATATTAGGTTTATGGCGACAAAGGCCAACACATTTAAAATAAATAAATTAATCTTTTATATTCTATCCCCATCAGACACTTTGCCTGTTGTCATAAAAAGTACTACTTGGCATTTGGCTACCCGATTTCCAGCTGTTTCCGTGGTGTAGCGGTTATCACATCTGCCTAACACGCAGAAGGCCCCCGGTTCGATCCCGGGCGGAAACAGATTGAAACTTTTTTTTACTATTTTTAATTTTATAATTTACTAATATTTCAGAATTTTTTGAAAGCACTAATAAAATCTTCGGAAAACACTTTAATGCTGGATTTATACACAAAATGTCTTTTTTATAGTGTTTGTGAACTAAGTTCCTTTCAAAAGCACACAATCTCGCACAGAAGGAGGATTGACAAAATTTGGAAATCGGAAATATCTCCTGCACTGCCTTCTTTTTAATGAAACTTATCATTTTCTCTATAGGGGTAAGTTCCCCAAGTAAGTTTAAGAAATCTCAAGTTGTGTCTGTGTTCCGCTTTATTCCATTCGTTCCAAACGAATTTGACATTCTCTACCACACACGGAATGAAAATAACTACCAAGCATTTGGCTGCCCTGCGTTTAGCTGTTTCCGTGGTGTAGCGGTTATCACATCTGCCTAACACGCAGAAGGCCCCCGGTTCGATCCCGGGCGGAAACAGGTTGAATCTTTTTTTTCACCATTTTTTTTTTTACTACTTTTAATTTTTCTTTCTACTTAATATCTTTTTAATTTACAAACCCTAATTATAGCCATTAAGCTAAAGTAGGGTCAAACGACGAGCTTGGTGTCGTGCGCCGGCCTATCTTAATCTCCAGACCTGTCATCGCCCAAAATGTCTTAATTTTTGTCTTTGGCGTTTATCTCTTCTCACTTTCAGACACAGAGCCGTCGTGTGTGGAATTTCTTAATAAGGTGGTAGCAGCAGCGGGTCTAGCCGTGAGGCTTTTCCGTCCGCGTCTGCCTCTTGGTCTTGGGTCTTGCTAATTTTGTTTGTTTTGCTAACAAGCGCAGCCAGCTTGTCTGCCCCGAACCCGTTCGTTCACTCGTTCGTTCTTCCCTCTTCTTACTTCACTTTATTGTACTTATCTTCTGGACCCAGTCCCAGTCCCAGTACCCAGTGCTGGCCGAGCGCTACCGAAAGTCGCGTGTGAGTCGCGTGGCTTGAATTACAAAATCCGCACATAAATCTCATCAAAGTTGGCGGCGCCAACGCCCATTGTGTGTGTGAAAAAAAGACTCAAGGAAAGTGCATAAATACAAAAATTATAGCTGCTGGTGGAGGGGAAAACAACACAAGAAAAGTGACAACAAGTGGATGGCAGCAAAAGTTGAACGAAAGGAAAATGAATTGCGTCTCGCAAATAAACAATTTGTTTGTCGGCTTCTTTGTGGCTTTTAGTTTGCTTTTTTGTCTGCCTTTCTCTGCTGCCCTTGATGTAAGCCAAAGCCTCTTGTAAACCCAACAAAGTGTATTCATTCCGATGAGGCGGTGTCGTCTTTGACTCACTTGGCCAAGGGCCAGAAAAAAAGCTTGGCCAATTTTCGTATTTTTGATTCACATAAATTTAGTTTGTAAAATTGCCAAATAAACTTGAAATCTGCACACAGTCGTTGAGGTTGGATGACGTCCATGGTGGATGGATAATTCATAAATTATGTTCAGTAAATGGTGGAATATTATTTGAATCATTCGATATTTAAGCGACTTAAGCAAATATCTAGAGCTATCATGGATAATATCTACAGTAAAATGTATTTATTTAAACTTCTTACAAATAATATATTCTTGAACGAAAACCCAACATAATTAAGTTATTCTTATTATATTCCTTGCCATGCTTGTTACTCAACTTGAGACCCGTAAATGGGGGCTGAAATAATCATATTTGTGGAGTATGACATCACCCAGGACGACAATGTCGCGCCCAGGAACCTTTCACCCTCCTCCGGCAACCGGCAACCCGCAACCCACAACAAACAAGCACACACAGAGCTCTCTTAAAAATCGAGCAAATAAAACTTCATCCCCTTGGAATAAAATGACGTCACTTCCTGTCATTAACTCAAAACGAAACACAACAACCCCCCTTAGAACCACCCACACTTCCTACACCCCAAGGATATATTTTTACGAGTCGCGTGGAAGCATTTCCCGGCCGGCAAACTGAAATGTTGGCGCCACTATTCTGATATTCTGTCATTTTGTGGCGCCAAAGGTTCACCAAATTGCATAGCAACACGACGGTAATGAAAATGCCGGCCACAAAAACAAGGAAAAAATAAAATAAAATTGATAAAAACGAAATCAACATAGTAGGGAATATAAGGAAAAGACCAATAAAAAGGTGGGCGTGCCACGAGACAGGTATTTCCATAAGGAATCGCGCCTCATTTCACTTGTCCTGAGGGTTGGGATGTGGTTGGTCGTTGAACCCTGCGGGTGACCCCAACACGCGACTTGTGTCGACGTGTGGCAATGGAAACTTCAGAGCCTGCTGCGTGTTTACGGCTAGTTTAGAGCTCCTGGATAATCGATGCCCATCGACACACACATGTCCGTCAGTATCGACAGTACCTTAATCTTGATACAAGCACATATTTTGCTGCATTTAATGGGGATTTAATTGCAACGACGCCGGTACAGTCTAGTTCCGGTTTGTTTAGCAATTATTGAATGAGTTTTTGAAGGGTTGAACAGGACTTGAGGGCTCGACAGGACTACAGTAATTAGAAGGGAATAAATATTAAGATTTTCGTGTTACTTATGAGGTATAACAGCTTTAACAAGATCTTGTAAATAACAAAGTAATATATAGAAACACTCTTCCTGAAGTCATAAAGCTGACTGGGAAATACAAATATGATAATATGGTAAATCCCTACATTTTACCTTTATTTTAGTTTCTTTTTTAAGTTTCTCAACGTTTGATTTATAACCGAAAACTAATTTATAACTTCAGCTTAGGAAAAAACCCCATTAAACGCCCTCTAGCTCAAAAGCTCATTAAAGCGTGCAATATTTTCTACAACTTTTTAGTTTTTTTTTTTGCTCTCTACAAAGCAGTAAACGAAACTTAAAGAAAACTGTTTACTCCGATTGCCAAAAAAAGAGAATAATAGTAATAATAAAGCAAGAAGCCAGAGTTGTTGAGGTCTCAGAGTCTGGGTCTGGTTCAATGACCCATTTATGAAAGTGCTAGCTGAACGCCAAACGATCCAATCCTCTCATGTTGGGAATTTCTCTCCGCTGTCGCTCTGTGTTTATTGCTCCCTTTTATTGCTGCTGGCCAGCGTACCATGCCCGAAGGGTAAATCAAAATTTATGCAGTACCCATAGTGCCGCAGATATATACGGAGATACGGATACATGTGGACATAAATGGAACAGTTCAACACAGTATTAAAAGCGCCAGGCAGACTCAACGCTTAAGTGGCTTTTAATTCAATTTCAACCGAAGCAGAAAGCAGAAACAGAAGAGAACGAGGAGATGTACGAAAAAATCCAGTGAAACAAAGGTCATGCTTAATTGAATTAGAGGTGAAGTTATGCGTGGCATGTAAAGAGATCTCAGAGATAAAACCAAACAGGAGAGAGAGAGAGTGACAGCCATTTGCATATCAATTACAAGGCACCTACATGTGTAAACAGTCAACAACTAAATCAGAGATAACTTCTGTTCCATTCAGCTTATCGCAAAAGCCCAACACAAACAAGTCTCGCCCCGTGACATCATGCTGATTATAAAATAATGCATAATGAAGCTATGCACAAAAAAAAAAAAAACTGTTGTGATGACAAAAATCTCCGCTTGAGTGCCATTAATACAAATTATTTATCTCCCTTTGATGGTCATGACCTCGATTAGTTCTCAATTAGTTTGGCAAACAATAGGCAGAAAAATAGAAAAAACAACACGGAACACAATTAGATATCGCTCAAGTATGGCGTAAGCAAAAAGTTCAAAGTTGAGCGAGGTGTGGCTTCCTCTCCGTCGGTCTTTTTGCAAGCTTCTCCTTAGCAAACAAGTGTCAATAAAAGCCAAAGAGAGACCTCCTCAATCTCAATCATTGCAAAAACCTAACGCAAATATTTGCCAGCAGATAAAATATATAAAATGTAAATAGAGAGGGGGACTTGAGGCTTGAGTTGGCTCCGTTTTGTGTTGCTTTGCTTAGCACTTGACTTATGGGCGTGTTTCTGCTATCTGTCTAAGAGCAGATTCTTAAAAACTCACCTTAAAATTGAATTTGTTGCGTGGTTATAATACTTTTATGATTTGCCTGAAAATAAATAAGAGAAGGTTAAGGGTTAGTTGGGAATATATTTATATTTGAACATTTTTTTAAGGGGAGAAACCTCACAGAAAAATCTAAAATTTTCTAAAAGATCTTTTTATATCGGAAAACTTAATTTCCAGCTTATCTACAAAGCATTATTACCAATTGCAAATTATTTCCATTGAACTAGAATCCAATTTTGCAGTTATATTTATTTGTATTATTTTATTACACATAAATATCTTTAAGTTACAAAAGTGAAGCAGTATTTGTTTGCCTTTTTGCCAAGTAAACATTAAAAATAAAAAATTAAAGAGATACTGGAGAGTATTGAGTATTTTCCCTTTTTTCTAGGCAAACAGATTTCCCGTTTTCCAACATACACACACACACTAAACAGAGAGTTGTTCAGATGCTGCGTCTGTGCTCTGCCAACGTTGACGCTGCGGTCAGCGCCTCTGCTCGATGATGTCATGCGAATATTTTTAGTTAGCGCGCGTTAAAATATTTTCGTACTACTCGCTATTTTATATTGCGCTTTGCCCAGACACACAAGCTCACAAACACAGGCACACACACACTGAATGGCTCACCGATAGCAGACGCTCCCAGCAAACAAAATAAAATAATTGAGTTATAGAGGCGGCGGCTATTTCAGACTGGAATTCTTCGAGTGAGGAAAATCTGTGCCTGTAGACAACAATTATTCGATTTTCTGACAATTTATTACGAGTTGCAAAAAAAGCCATTTGTTGTTGACATTTAAATCCGCCCATTAAATAAAATATTATAAAATTCAAGAGTTTCTTGCAAATTCGAGGATTTATTAAAATAGTTAAGTCTTTATAAGCAAATTTATCTGCCCGGCCTCTGCCGGCACTCACACAGTATGCACACCAGGGAGGTTAAATTGTTACTTTGGGGTTAAATGTAGCCATATTTAAAGTAAGCTAGCTATTTTTGTAGAAATAAATATTTTTAGGCAATATTCCAAAAGAATTTAACTAATTTTTCCTCATACCTATCGACTTTGTTCTATCTCTTACTCACACAGAGAGATTACAAGTTTTTCCTAACATAATCTTTGTATTTATTACTGACCTTCCTCAGCATTCAAAGTGATCATTCAAAATGATTATGATTATAAATTAGTTTAACCTAAACCAATTGGGAATTTTAACGCCAACGCTAAGGCGCTGATTCACCATTCCCTCAAAAAAAAAGAAAAAAATATCCACAAAATTAAATTAAACAAGTGGGAAAGCTACAGTCGAGTGTGACCGACTGTGAGATACCCGGTGGGTGAAATTAAGCAGCACATGAACATGGAAAAAAGAAAATGTTGACAAATGAAGACAAATATTGCTAGAAACATGTTGAGCAACACTCAAAGGAGACAAATGTTGCTAGGAACATGGGCAACTCTCAAAAACGACAAATGTTGATAGGAACATGTTGAGCAACACGCACGTGCGCGCTCTCTCTCTCAAAAAGTTTACACAGAAACTTTATTGTTTAATAACTTATATAAATATAACTTGTTATAAAACTTTACTTGTAAACAAAAATATGTCTAATATGTAAAATGCAATATTTAATTTTCTTTGCGAAACGGCTTCCCCGAAACCAGAAAAATTAGCATATAAATTACCGCATTACGAGCTGATAAGCATACCACAATATGCCCAAATATTAACTTAATTTAATTACACCTTTCTATCCGACGCGCTCAGGTGATCCTCACATTATACTTGCCACGCACAATTGCAGTCTGAAATTGGCCAATAAACGCGCTCTAAATGTTTCTGCGTGAAAGCCCAGACACGAAACATTGGTAACGCAATTCAGGCGCTTCTGGTGTTGATTTACAAACCGAGATCGGCGTTGAATAGAAGCTATAAACGATTATGTAAGCCGCCTCTTTCGTGTGCTGCACAATTCGCTTTTTCTCTCCCCCTCGATTATAGTTTTTTTTCCCCCTTTCCTTAATATCTTTTTTTGTTTTGCATTATGAATTCATTTATGCAGCAACACGTTTGCGCTTATTGTTGGACGACTGACTCGACTCTGAGTCTGGTTGTTGCCGCTATTGTTATATGTTGATGATAATGATGATGGCCTTTTTATAGAGCTTTATTGTTGCCCTCTTGTTTGGCAATGTTGCAGTGCAGAGAAGTTGTTTGAAAACCAGATTTTTATTGACATTTGTGCCCGGCAAAGTGGGTTAGCAATTCATTAAAAGGAGGAAATATCAACTGTCAGGGAATTTTATAGTAAATTCCAGTTGGAAATAGCTCAAAGTGCATTTCTTTTATTATAGCTTCCATGTTGGAAACATTTCAAAGAAAAACCTTAAATTTTACATCCGTTAGAGATGTTCCTATTGGCAATCCAGTTGGAAGTTGGCGGAAGAGCGATTACAATGCAATTAGATGTACATTATGGTCAGCCACTTGTCACGTTAGAAAGCCACAAAAGCCAATTACATTTAATTCTCTAGTATTTACATTAATTACAACAAATTGTGGCAATTTGGAGAGAGGAGAAGAAGAGAACATAAAAAAACAACTGGCAAGGGAACCATTTCCCACGCCCACACAAACCGGAGAGAACGAAATTAGCCTAAATTCCAATTTAAATTTAGTTCAGTCGGACCAGGCCGCCATAATAACAGGCTTTCAATCACTTTCAGCCGACAGAGAGCGGTATATGGAGCAAGAGAGATGGAGCAAGCAAAAGAAAAACAACAACAGACCCAGAAGACAGAAGAAACAATTCAATTGAAGTTCAAGCGCAGCAGAAGAGATGCCAGCAGGCAATGTTAAAGAAGGCAAGAAATGCAGACACACAGCTCCATCATCGTTGTCTTCCCATCTTTATAGAAATTGTCTACATTTTTCCTTGCCCTCGCTTCCGAACGAACATTTTCGGTATAATTATCCACATTGTCGTCGCGCCTTTTTGCCTCTCATCATCTTCTGCGGGTCTCGGAGCTTTAAAAGCCTGAATATAACAACACAAAACAGGGACAAACACTGTTGGACTGCACTTCAGAATATGATGCTCTTATGATGTGAGTTTCCCTTTTTATAAAGCCAAAACAAGTATTTTCAAGAATGAATTTTAAAAGCAGCTTGCGACAATTTAATAAGTAAATGCTTTTGGCATTTTTTGCAAGCTTTATTTCTTTATATTATTTATTATTTAATGATGGATTGTCTAGTACCTAAAGATTTACTCTATTTGTGTTTAGCCAAGAAATAAGAGCAGAAATTCTGAGATAATGTAATTAATTTGAAATCATATTATTTATTAAGGGTTTTTTATCGACTTTTTATTTGATTTAAATTAATTTATTTCTATAATAAATGTTTCGTAATATCTTCAATTAAGGAAAACCCTTTTGCAGGGTATTCAAGTTTTGGCCTTTTCTTGGCTTGTTTTCTTTCAAGATTTATGTTTTGTAGCAGGAGTTTGTTGTTGTTTTTGTTGGCTGATGCGGCGGCTGCTTCTGCAACTGTACATTTGTTATTGCTGTCTCTCCCTCTTGCCCTCTCGCTCTCGCTTTCTTTCTCTCTCTCGCTCCTTAGCCCCATCTCTCTTGCCGTGTTCTGTGTCTGGTTTATTGTTGTTGTTGCTGTTTTATTGATGAGCTGCAGTTGTTTAGCCAGCAGCAACATCTCTCTTTTTTTTTAATCTCGCTTGTGTCTCTGTTTTGAAGCTTGGCACGTACGCCTCTTTTATCTACCTCTCTGTCTTCCCCCTTTCTGCTTCTCCCAGTCCCTGTCTCTCTTTCTCTGTTGCATCTTCAATGCAATTGGCTTTGGGGCAACAACAGGGTTCACTTCGCTTTATGTTTGGGTTTCTGGGAGCCATCAATTTTAAACGTTTGCTTTTAGACAAATTTGTTTTTGGTGGCAGCTGGTGTTGCCAGACTGTTTTTGTTATGCTTGAGGGCACATCATTTACTTCAGGCTGAAGTCGTTAAAATTTGTTTATTTGTAAAAGCTGTTTTTATAATACTTTCAGCAATTATATGCAAGTTTTCTTTAAGCCGAAGTCATTTTTCTTTTAACTATAAAAAAGCTCTTAGACAAACTTGTTTTTGTTGGCAGCCAGTAATTCTATAAGTGAATGTAATTTTCCTAATGACCATTAATGAATATAATATGTATTTTTATACAAAACTTTCATTAGGAAGTTAATAAATTTCTTCTTTACTTTTTTATATAAAACCGGTGTTGCCAGACTTTTTTGTCAATACTATTTCAGGCTTTTCTAACTCTTTAATTCCCGAAATCTAAATAAATAAGCTTTTAAATAAATACAAGTATTAAATATCGTTAAGTTCAAATAATTCAAGGTTCACATTTAAGCCTTAAGTGGACTTTCCAAGAAAACTGCTCATTAATTCGAAGATAGACTTAAGAGAGTGCATTAATCAAAGCAAACGTCACAATTATAAAGCCCCCAACCATTCATTGTTTTTCAAATCAATTAATCACCGGCAAGATGTGACGTCAGTGGGAAATTCGATAAGCACACGCTTGGGTAAACAATTTCCAATTCCCAATCAAGAGTCATTAGGTCTGCTGTTAACCCATCAGAAAATGCATTTGCATTGACGGATTCGGATGGGAGGAAGGGATACGGGGGACACGCCTCAATAAAAGTTAGAAAGTTGGGATTGAATGCCGGGGTTTTCCTTTCCCCTTGAAGTGCATTTCTTATCTCTGCATTCTCGCTTCTAATTTCTTCTTTGTTATTGTTTGTGTGTCACCAAACAACGGGTTTTAGTTTTGTATTTCCGACGCGTTTCAATGCAAACATTTTGTAGGTTAAGTTCTTCAACAATTGTTTACAGTTTTAACTATGCACTTCCTATCGTTAAAAAGAGACACACGCTCACATATTCTGCCATCTCACTCATCTCATCCGTCACTCTTTCAAATTCGTAGCGGAAAGCGACAATAAACAACGGTTTTTGTCCTGTTTTGGTTTTTTTTTTACCTTTTCAGCGATTTAAATGTTAAGTTTCAATACATGTAGCTACAAATAATGCCTCAACGATTTTCGGAAATTCTCGCAATGCAACTTGCGGTGTGCAACGGAAAAAGTATATAAAAAAACTGAATGAACAATTGAAAACCTCAACGAACGCGAGTCACGTCTAATTTGCGAATTGAAAACGGACCAACGGAGCAAGAGGAACAAATGGAATAAGCACGGGGAAGTGATAAGGGGACGAAAAAGAGGGAAGCATAAGCAATGAATTATAAAGCCCACTGTCCATGTGCCCATTTGTGTGTGTATTTCGAATTAGCAACAAAAGCTGGCAAACAAAAAGAGCAAATTTTCTTCTTTTTTTTTGTATTTTATAAGCAATGTGTGCGAAATGACGTCATGGGGCATACAAAAGGTAGCTGAAATTTATCAGGCGATGGAAAGAGCATGCGAAATGGAATGCTAGGTTTTGATATGATGAGCAGAAAGTGTACAGGAAATAGTAGTAGAAATCTTCACTGAAACGGGTAATGCGAATAAAAATCCTTGTAAGTTATTGGGTTGTTGGGTAGACCCACTTTACAGGCACTTGTATCGGAACCGCAATCTAACCAGAAAGCGTAAGAAGAGGCATGCCCTTCCGATAAGATTGTCAGGTAACAGACTACAGGCCAACTTCTATAATTCGAATCACCTTCGTCAAACTGATTCGAATTTCAGATTCAACTGTTGTCTATATTTTCTGTTTGTTATTTTTAAAAGTAATGTTAGTCTGTTTTCGGCATAAACGTTTTCTACGAATGTTTTCAAAAATATACAAGCAAGAACTTACTTTTGCAACCATGAAATTGCACTAACAAATCGGCTAAACAAGTTTCCAATATTTACAAATCTGTTTATCACTTGTTGCAGCTTTTCGCCATGTACTTGGCTAAAACCGCGAATGGGTTAGAAGCGCGAAAGAGAGGCAGAGACCAGACCAAGAGACCAGGAAAAGTGGGTCACAACGAAACTTGCCAACAGATGCGCGCCAGCAGGCGATTTATTAGCGACAGCCAAGTGCATTAGACACACTTCCAAGATTCGCAATGGTTGCGAGTATTTGCGAGTGGCAACAAATTGCTGATAAAAGCGGCGACTAAGACCTCAAAACCCGTATGACGTGCAACTGTATTTCTATAATCTGACAAGCGCATAGAAAGTCTCTGGGAGAGAGATAGATGCATGAATCATGTGGAAAGGAAAAGCACACGCACAAGGCACACATACAAATCTCTCACCCACCCAAAAAGAGAGTGGGACAGGGAGAAAGAGAGAGAAAAGAAAAATTACTAGAACATCAAGCTCGAAGCAAAACAACAAAGCAAACAACACACTCGCACGCAGTGTTGCGTGTGCTTGACCAAACCCAAAAAACAAAAACAACACTTATTAGAGGAGCACAAAAGATGGCGTCACCGGGCAGCAATTGCCCATCATAACAGTAAGAGCGCACGTCGGGACATTCAAGATAACTAGACGTAATACCACGTTTTCCTAGCCTAGATTTGACTCAAGGAGTCTTCAAGGCGACCGGACACTTACCGGTATTCTTCGTATTTTTTTTCGTAGTTCGTCGATCCTCCAGTGGCTGGAACGCAGGCACAGGTCACAAATACAACGGTCACACTCACTATACGTTAGAGGGGGAACGCACGCGTTTTATATTTGTACTCTCGCTCTCGCACTTTGGTTTTCGGCTGCTATTTCGTACAAACACACATATGCCGCAGAGAGACTATCAAAAGGGGGAGGGAGAGGGGAGAGAATTTAATAAAATTAACTTTTTGTAGAATCGAGCAAAATTTCGTAAAAAATTTTTTAGAATGCCGTTTCTTTTGCTTCGCTCCACTTCAGTAAATAACTGTTAATATTTTTCAAAGATGGCGCCGCTGCTAACGGCACTTTGCACCGCACCAAAAAACGCCAAATTCTCTTTAATGCACCGCACTACGGCAAAGAATTGTGAAAATAGGTATTTAACTTGCATACGAACTTAATTCAAAAGTCTGCGGACCGACGAACAGCGCACGTTGACAAATGGACGAGGAATGAAACGCAAAAGAGAACCGCACTGAGAGCGGGCAAACAGTGTTAGGCAACGCCAAGTGGGTGCAGTCAAAAAACGACTCGGATCAACTCCCGCTTTTGGATTTAAGTCCGATTTAACTTAATTTGGCGAACAATTAAAGAGTTTCACTTTGAGGTGCAAAAAGCTCGGATTGCGCAAAAATATATTCAAGAGAGCACCGTAAGTCAGAGAGATAAGAGAGGTATCCTGCAACGCCCAAATATTCGTGCGTGTATGTGTGTGAGAGAGGGAGAGAGAGCGGTTGGGAGGAACGAATATTTGGAGCAAAGCGTATGGGAAGAATAGCGGTACAAGACAAGTCCTTTTCGCCGCTCTGACCACAAAAAACGCTTCTTTTGGCGCTCGTTTGGCACTTTTAGGTATTCATCGCACAAAAACCATGTCAATTAAGCCGCACACGTCGATTATGTCATATTATTTATTCACACACAAGCGCCCGCCGCAACATATACACACATTCGTGCGTGTGTATTAACGGCGTCCCATCACCGGCAATGCCGTGAAAAAATCAATGAGTGCTCTGCGAGATCGTTTTCGGTTCTACAAATTGATTTCCTGGTATTTAAACTGACTCTATTTTGGACCGCCAACTTTTTCGGGTTGTTGGGGGCGATAAAACCACTGCTTACACTTTGTAAATGCTGAATTTCACGGAAATAAAATTCGTTGCGCGCAGTGTTGCCAGATGAAAATTTAGCCTTCCCCTAAAAAATCTCAGAGTCGATATTTTCCCCTAAAAAATCCAGTCTTCCCGCTAAATTTAAAAAAACTATTAATTGCAAATAATTAAGAGAAGAAATATCTTATTATGACGTGGGAATGTTGCAAAGCGAAAAACGATAAAAAGAATACCACCTCTGTTTAAAAAGCTGCCAACTCGTTACGTCTCTTTCGTCTTTCGCGTGGGAGAGAATAACATAACATAACATAAGAGGTATAACATAAAATTCAAGCGCGGCGGATTAAAAAATTGTTAATATTTGCCATTTATTTTAAAATCAATTATAAAAATATCAATAATATGAAAATATGAAAGCAAATAAATTACCCACCTTGCTACATTTCAGAATTTAGCAGCGCTTTGTCAAAATTCAGGTTAACAGAGTCAAATTTCGAGTTAACATGTAAATGGGCGTAAAATTTCTGGTTAACATGTACATGGGGTCGAATTGAAGCTGTTAAGAACAACAGTCTGCTAAAAGGAGAGGAGACAGCCGAGAGCGAATCTCTCTGAGAGCCCTCTCGCTATTAATACTAGAAACTACTAGATTCTGGATTTTAACCAAAGCTTCCAACCAATACTAGAAACTACTAGATACTAGATTTTACCGCAAGTGGTCATTCTGACCGAACTGTTAATTTAAAATAATTCTTATCTTAATATTATAGTATTTTATATATTATATATAAAGTTTACATTAATTAAATTTAATATATGTAGTATTAATAAAAATTAATTAACTCACTCAGTCGAATTCATGGTTGTTTTTTTCTCAGACTGCCAAAAGCCACTGGTTTTAATCCCTTAATTTAATCACTTTATAAGTTAATTTAAATGAACGTTTGTTCGCGCCAAGTGGAATTTCAGCAATAAAGAGAACAACAACTACATTCTGCGCATTGACTTGACTTTCTGCCAACTTTTTTGAAGAATTTCGAAAAACCCAAGCGATTTCTGTGGTATTTCCTAGGCTTTAATAGTTGTTGTTCTGGTGACAATAAACACAGGGAATGCAATTATTGACAATATACAGTTTTATTTAGTTTATTCTTTATTAAAATATATAAAGGGTGGGGGAGCATAAAAATTGGGAGAGGGAGAGCATAAAAATTGGGAGAGCAATAGAGCAAGAGAGCAGAGAGCTTCTCTGAACAAAAACGTAACGATCTACAACGTTAGTGAACAAAAACGTTAAGATTTACGACGTAAGATACTATCGATGGATACTATCGAGTGAGGGCACTATCGATGTTTTCACTTCATCAATCGGTTCCATAAAAAAACCCTATCGCGATAGTATCGACATATACTACTTTGTGAAAGAAGGGGTATTCACCAAATAAAGTAGTATTTTTTTTATTTAACTTTTTATTTTATTTTATATAATGTAAGAGTCGTTTATAAAACAAAAACTAACATAAAGACTTATAGTAGTAGTATTAAACTAATGATTATTCTATAAATACGTGATCGAAATTTTTTTTTGAAAACTTAATATATTAAAACTTAATATATTAAAAGTCCTACTTTAGGTCCCACTTAAAATACAGGAGATTAAAAAAAGGGAGGAGATTATTAAATTAAATTACATTTTAATGAAATTAACTACTATTAGGCTTTCTTAAGTATTTGTTTTTTGAAATATCTTGCTGTTGTGAAGGCTCTGCATTTATGATTAAATATATTAGTTTTTTTACTTTATAGATAAACCCTTGATTAAACTAATAACTAAATCAAAAATAAATCAATAAATAATAATAAAAAGTTACAAAACTCTCGGAATTCAAATCAAACCGTTTGGCACTTTAATCCATAACAATTTTATCTTAAATCTTTTATAAGGGTGCCTACAATAATCTCGATATCTTAAATTTTTTTTACATACAAAGTCCTTGTAAAGGAGTATCCTTGTGAAATCAGATTTAGTTGATTTCAATTTCACAACGATTTCTGTAGCTCATAAATAATACCTAGATAGAAATAAAGTATCTACAGAAAGTATCTACAGCGACAGCACTGATTATTCGATAACTAGTACCGGCAGTCAGGTGTTCGGATCCAGATACAGTTATAAATATTTGTTTAGTGAGTAAATATCTTGCTGTTGTAAAGGTATTAATCCGTCCGCATCGTTCCGCTGCTGTTGTGATTTTCGGGGAGTGAAAGTGCGTGATTCGAATATCGCTCTCTCTGCGACGACAATCAAGGTCCATTAGAAGTAGGAAAATATATATTTTACAAGTGATTTTATTCGATATGCTGGGCATCCGAGTGCCCGTTCCGCATACTCGCTAGTCACGGGAGTGAGCCAGGCTTTAAGAATGCATTAATTACCAAACCAGTTTGGGTTTCGCAGTAGAATTACCAATGATTCTATATACTAGGCGGCCAAACAATCATACGTATCTGGCAGATGGGGGACCCTAGCATATTTTGCCCCAATTAAAGGCCAATTTACGATATAATGCCCGATATAGTACACAGTAGTTCCGGACTCTCAAGGCCAATGTCACGGCTGGAAATGGGATCTGGGAATGGGAATGTGGCCAAATCTCCCGAATGGCGCACACCCTTTGAGTCACTAGAGATTCTCATGCTTCCGAATGATGTCACACGATGTAGCATATATATGTAGTAAATAAATATATAGCCAGACATATGCGTATGAATTATATTTGGGTGCGAACTGAGGAATTCTTAGTCTCCAAAGTATAATTTCTGTTGGAATAAACCTAATGCTCGTTGCGTGAATTTAAGTAATTTAATTAGACTCAAGAGTCACGTTGGGAACATTAATACTCGCTTAACCCCATATTTATGCCTCGGGGTGTGTTTTTAATTCCTCTGCCATGTCCATAAGTAAATATGGACGATATACTGTTTGGACTTTGCTAACTAGATATCAATATTGGCACAGCAAATGTATATAGATTGGTTTTTAATCTCTATCATTTTAGATACCTGAGCCATGGACGACTTGAAGGGATTCTTGAGGCAGGCGGGGCAGGAGTTCCTGAACGCAGCCGGCGACGCTGCCATGGGAGCTGCCAAGGAAGTCGTGGGATCGGTGATCAATGAGATCTTCATCAAGAAGGAGGCCGACACCAAGAGGGTACTGCCCAGCATCAAGAACATGCGAGTTGTAAGTAGAACCCAGGGGTTATCATTCGATCTATCTGCTATATACAGGGCTAAACCAAACATACATTCATTGAGTTCCATATGCATGTTAACCCCATACATTCCACTCAAACATTAGCAACCATTGCAATCCTCAAAGTCTGCTCAAACGTTGTACTATGGGAATGTAAGTACTAGCTCCCGTCATCGTTATGGCATTGACACAGTTCCTCCCCAAGGATAATGTGCTGCCAGTGTGTCGTCTTGTGTGTTGTCCTTGTGTTTCCTTTTTTTAATGGCAAAGTGTACAAAGAATCAAACCTTTTGATAAATCCATTACACAAACAAACTCTGTACATACAGCTATTATTTTAAATAACTGAAATTTGTGTTCAATAACTAATGCTGAGTTCTGTTTGTAGCTGGGAGAAACGAGCTCGAACCTGGGACCCTACTCCGAAGTGCAGGATTACGAGACTATAAGGAATAGCTGCGTGGCCAGCGGTTCCCTCTTCGAGGATCCCCTTTTTCCGGCCTCGAACGAGTCTTTGCAGTTCTCCCGGCGGCCAGATCGTCACATCGAGTGGCTGAGACCTCATGTAATTTGTGGATATTACCTGGATTTATAGAGGATTAACTTATATTTTTTTTATTCAAGGAAATTGCTGAGAATCCCCAATTCTTTGTGGAAGGCTACTCTCGCTTTGATGTCCAGCAGGGAGAGCTGGGCGATTGCTGGCTTCTGGCTGCCACGGCCAACTTGACCCAGGAATCGAACTTGTTCTTCCGCGTCATTCCCCCAGAACAGAGCTTTGAGGAGAACTACGCGGGCATCTTTCACTTCCGCTTCTGGCAGTATGGTGAGTCTTGAAGCCTATGAATTATGCAGCCTTTTAAGGACCTTCTTTTCTTATTTAAAGGTAAATGGGTGGATGTCATCGTGGATGACCGCCTGCCCACCTACAATGGCGAGCTGATGTACATGCATTCAACGGAGAAGAATGAGTTCTGGAGTGCCCTTTTGGAGAAGGCATATGCCAAGTATGAGTTTTTAACTAGGTTAATTTATTTTAAGACTTTATAATTGGTATATTTTACAGACTCCATGGCTCATATGAAGCCCTAAAGGGCGGTAGCACTTGTGAGGCCATGGAGGATTTCACTGGCGGCGTCAGCGAGTGGTACGATCTGAAAGAAGCCCCCGGCAATCTTTTCACCATCCTCCAAAAGGCCGCTGATCGTAACTCGATGATGGGTTGCTCCATCGAACCGGATCCCAATGTTCTGGAGGCCGAAACTCCTCAGGGCTTGATACGTGGCCATGCTTACTCCATTACCAAGGTGGGTAATCCTTAATATTCTCCATGAACTATAACTAATTGGTGTCTGCTTACAGGTCTGCATGATAGACATAGTCACGCCCAATCGCCAAGGAAAAATCCCCATGATTCGAATGCGTAATCCTTGGGGTAATGAGGCCGAGTGGAATGGTCCTTGGAGTGACAGCTCGCCCGAATGGCGTTATATACCCGAGGATCAGAAGAACGAGATTGGACTCACTTTCGATAGGGATGGCGAGTTCTGGATGTCTTTCCAGGACTTCCTCAGTCATTTCGATCGAGTGGAGGTGGGAAATGAAACCTATTAACCATTTTTAACCAGATATTTACTTAAAAGGAATCTTTTTAGATTTGCAATTTGTCGCCCGACTCTTTGACGGAGGATCAGCAGAATAGCGGCAAGAGGAAGTGGGAAATGTCCATGTACGAGGGCGAGTGGACACCTGGTGTCACGGCCGGTGGTTGCCGCAACTTCCTGGACACTTTCTGGCACAATCCCCAGTACATCATCACGCTGACGGATCCCGACGAGGAAGATGAGGAGGGCCAGTGCACGGTGATTGTGGCTCTGATGCAGAAAAATCGCAGATCCAAACGGAATATGGGCATGGAGTGCTTGACCATTGGCTTTGCCATCTACAGTCTCAGCGATCGCGAACTGGAGACCCGTCCGCAGGGCCTGAACTTCTTCAGGTACAAGTCCTCGGTGGGCCGATCGCCGCACTTTATCAACACAAGAGAAGTAGGTTTTATATCTCTTTATTCCAAGGAAATAACTGATAACCTCGCTTTCCTAACAGGTCTGCGCCCGCTTCAAGTTGCCGCCTGGCCACTACCTGATTGTTCCCTCTACCTTCGATCCCAATGAGGAGGGCGAGTTCATCATTCGAGTATTCTCCGAAACCCAAAATAACATGGAGTACGTAAATGTAGACTATGACCAAAATGAGTTTGTATATTAGACATAATTCGTTCGTTCGGGTTTCAAATACTCAAAAGCTTCTAAAGTGCAATATGTGGGTATGTTACTAAAGCAAATATTTCTAATTCTTAGAGCTAGAAATTGTTGAACTTAATTTGTTTATTTAATCTTTTAATCTCCAAAAACACATTCCCCCAAGGCTAGGCGACAGAAAAGTGCATGCTCTTGAATATTTTTTATTTTATTTCAAAGTTAACAGTATTCGTTTTGAAGTTTTTGTTTAAACATTAACTTAACTTCCAAGAGGTTATGTCCGTTGTCTGTTTTAACTTGGCAAAACTGAACTGGAAATGGAAAGTATTAACTTATTCGAATAATAATGCTCAGTAAATTAATTTAAATCTCAACAGGTTATTAAAGGGCGGTTAGAAAATAAATTTAGATCAATACCAACTCTCCTTATTTTATCAATCTATCTTAAACCCTTTCTTAAGTGTATTTTTCCTTATGTAACTCTTAATATATATAATTCTAAAGTAACAATAAAGGCAATACCCACAACAATGTATTATACTTTGAAAATGGACGTCCTCCCTCACAACTACTTAGTTCATCCGCCAAAACTTTGCTTTAAATATTCATTAAAATCCCTTTGTGTAGTGTCCTAAAGTTTTTACAACTCGCACATTATTCATCCATCATTTCGCTTTTCACTTTCCACTTTCATTTAGAGAGAACGATGATCATGTGGGTTACGGCGGCAAGGCCGATACGGTAAGTACATCTTGGCCAACAGGATCGTTTAATTATATATTTCCCTTTCGAAGATAACACCTGGATTCCCCACACCAAAGCCAATGGATCCGCAGCAGGAGAGCTTAAGACGCCTGTTCAATAGCATAGCCGGCCAGGACATGGAAGTGGATTGGATGGAGTTGAAGCGTATATTGGATCATTCGATGAGAGATGGTATACCTACACTTACTACTGGCTAATTATATATTAAATAATTATTTTTGTTCCTTACAGATTTGCCAAAACCGGTTGTTTTCAACCGTTTCTCCCCCAACAATGCCTTTGAAACCCAGGCTGCCGCGCCTGGTGAAGATGGTGCCGGCGCCTGTGGCCTGCTGTCCTTGATTTGTGGACCCTTCCTAAAGGGCACGCCCTTCGAGGATCAATTGGGAATGAATGATCAATCCAACAAGAGGCTAATAGGGGACAATCCAGCAGATGGAGGACCAGTGACAGCAAATGGTAAATACACAGAAAATATAAGCAGAAGAAATATTAATAAATAAATTACAGCAATTGTGGATGAAACCCATGGCTTTTCCAAGGACGTTTGCCGCTCCATGGTGGCCATGCTGGACGCCGATAAGTCCGGCAAGCTGGGTTTCGAGGAGTTCGAGGTGTTGCTTGCAGAAATTGCCAAATGGAAGGCCATCTTCAAGGTCTACGATACAGAGAACATAGGAAGAATATCAGGATTTCAGCTGCGGGAGGCTCTTAATTCAGCTGGCTATCATCTAAACAACCGCGTCCTTAATGTCTTGGGCCATCGTTATGGCTCGCGAGATGGCAAGATTGCCTTTGATGATTTCATCATGTGCGCGGTAAAAATTAAGACATATATTGGTAAGAGAAAATACTCTTAAAGCATAAATTCAGGATAACTGATGCATAAACCTTTTCCCCACAGAAATCTTCAAGGAGCACGACACGGAGAAAAATGAAACGGCCACATTTACCTTGGAGGAATGGATAGAGCGTACAATATATTCTTAATTAACGTTTTTCATGACACTTAAGTTAACAAATCAACTCGAAACAAACCCACATTTACAAAAGAATCTCCTTGTCCTAAATCTCCCATATATTTTGCATTACAAAGTACAAAACAAAGAGTACTTCCGTCGTTGTATTTATAAATGCTTGTCGATTTAAGTAATGTTCATCGAATTTTATGACTTGTTGACTAAGCTAAATAATTCAGTTATCCCGTTTAAAATGATTAATTACATTTAAAATTGTAAAAGGAATTGTATCTTGAGGCAATGTTAACTTATTAAAGGATTCCACACACGAATTTATCTTTTTGGAGTTGTTTACCTTTGAGAGGAGCCTCATTATTACCACTTTGTGTTGGTTTGTATAACAGTTTATACCTAAACTCGTACTTGGGAATTTTAGGTGCCAGCCCTGCAACAACTACGCTTAATTTTTCTAAACCACAGAGGGATTCTCCGCTCATGTGTGCCAAAACTAACTTATTAAAGTATTCCACACACTAGTTTATCTTCTTGGAGGTTTTTACCTTTGGGGGAAACCTCATCTGTACTACTTTTTGCTGGTTTGTATAACAGTTTGTCTTGGGAACCCCTGCAACAACCACCCTAAATTTTACTAAGCTATAGAGGGGTTCTCCTCTCATGTGTCTCGAAACTAACTTTTTAAAGGATTCTACATACTCTGGACCTGGTTTTCCTTTAGGAGAAACCTTATGTGGTGGTTTGTATAACAGTTTGTACCTAAATTCGTACTTGGGAATTTTAGGTGCATTCCCTTCAACAATTACCCCTAAATTTGGTAGACTCTGTCCTTCTGTTTCTCTGTTTCTTCTCTCGGGTGTGCCTAAATAATATAGTGTCATATATTCAACAGATAACAAGTAAAAGGAATAGAAAAACACATGTTTTTGTTTAGTAATTAAATTTATTTGCTTTTTTTGTGATCGAGAGAACCTGGCACCAAATTAATTAGCTCGGGGTAAAGCTTGTGTATTGGTAGAATATATAAATCACAATATAAATGTCTTAAAATACACCCAAAATAGATGATGAATTACAGTTTTTAGTTGCGTTAGATATTTGGGGGTCAAGTTATCTATAAATATTATTACTAGCCAGCTTCTATGTTCATTCCAAAAACGTGTCTTTGCTTCTTAAATTATTTTGACTACATGACGATGTGAGAATGCGGCCGGCCGAGTTGGGGGTCTCGTCAAACTTTGAGTAAGTATCTTGGAAGCTATACATGCTCCGTACGTAGAGATAAGCGAATTATCCGCTGAATAGTTCGACTGATATACATATTTATATATATATATATATATTTTAGGTATGTACAATAGTTTAATCTTTAGGTTAATATCTATTCTGCGCAGACACTAGAAGAGTTACGCGTGGCCATGCAAGGCGGACGTATTGCAATACATGTGTTCACCACCCGGGCTATTCAGAGCCTCCTCGACAATTCGCAGGGGCTCATTCGTGGACCTTGTGGGGTCTTCCAAGCCAAGGCTCATGCCTCTCTCGCCGGAGGTTGCATTTTGCAACTGCAACTGGGAGCTGAAGCTTTGATGCAAATCATTGTCGTAGATTCCTGTATTTTGCAGCAGATCCCCAGAGTTGCTTGACTTGAGATGTCCACCAAATTCATTAAAGGTCGTAGTCGTCGTCGTTGAGGTTGACTCAAAGCTGGATGAACTTGTATTGGTCGAGTCCTTTGTGACCATGGGCGGGGGGAATACATGCTGATAACGCTGGCGTATCGAGTCTACGACATCGAACAGGTTCTTGGCGTCCATGGCCAGTACATGGGCAGCAGATAGCATGCTCCTGTAATACATATAAAATCACCATTAGTTCAGGGACTCTTTGATCTTTAATTTGGGGAACCTACTTCCTATATTCACAATCCAGGGTAGTGTCACTGTATTGCTGAGCCAAACGCATGGCTGAGACCAGTTCATGCATATCTTTGGACAGCACTTGATGGGCCATTTGCACTTCCCTAATTAAAACCAAGCAAATCAATCAGGTAATCAATGTTTATGCAAATATTTCTTACTTGAGGGCCTGTGCTGGAAATAGCACCGATATCTTATCCACTGATGTGAGCAGGTTTCTCAACTTGACGCCCACATTCTTGACCAGCTCCAAATAGCCTTCTGTGTTGGCCTTCTCCACACCTTGTGACAGCACCATTATGGATTTCACCACCAAAGTGGTGGCGCAATAGACTTCATCATCTGCTCGGTTGAGTGGGCGACTGGCAACCGCTGCGCCGCCAAAGTTTCTGGCCTGCTGCTGCTGCTCATCGCTCACCGTGGCCAAGCTAGACAAGTGATCCGCCGAAGAGTTGTTTGACTTGAGTGAAAGAAGATTGGCATTCGGCGTCATGGGCCTTGAGTTGGAGTTGGAGCAGGAGTCGGGTAAGCTAGAGGGACCGGCAGACATAAAGTCCAGCTTGAACATTTGCTGCTGATGGTCGTTGAGGGAGGCGTGGGGTATGGAGCTAGATCGTCGTCTCTGAAAGAGTAGAAAGAAGTAAGTAAGTAAGTAGAAAAAGAGTTAATATATCCTTCTTACTTCTTCTTGAATCAACCATTCGCTGTCACTGTTGCTATCCTTCCTCTGTTGTCGCAGCTTTTCACCCAAAACATTGTGTTTGGCCTGAAAATACAAATGAAAATGGTCTCTAATTAACATAAGTCTCCAAAAAACCTTCAAAATTAAATTAAATATAAAACAAAAATGCACTAAAATACATAAAAATATAAAAAACAATAAAAGGGTCAACGAAATGAGGAAAATAATAGGTTGGCTGCTTGTAACGTGTCCAATCAAAGGCCAAACCTGATTTCCCATGGCCTCAGCCTGCAAGGTGGCCATGCAAGCAGCTCCCTCGGACATGTTGGGTCCCATCGGAACCACATTCTGGGCACCACCCGAGAGCATCCATTGTCGCTCCCATTCCCGCTGATTGCGCAGGCTTTCCTCATAGTTATGAGGGGATATAATACCCACCAACTCTGTGGGCATATTTGGCGGTATTCCCTGCATAAAATCCCCTGAAGCTTGTAGGTGTCCAAGCTCTATGGGGGGAGGAAGCATCATATTCATCATCGGAGGTTGCTGCGTCTGCTGCTGCTGCTTGGCAGACACGCAGGTCTTTAGGCCAACGCCACCGAAATCGTAGATTTCCTCAGGCAGAGCGTCGCATTCCATGGAGGTCTTCATCTGCTGGCGGTAGGCGTGGAAGTACGTGTTCCGCTCCATGCTCCTTGAGCGCTCGGCCGTATTGGTAAAATGCGGCGGCGGCGGCTTTGTATTGTAGAAAACCAGATTCTGAGCCGACATCAGCGACTGATGACGCTCCAGACTGCCACCTTTCGAGTGCATGGGCTTGGCCAGCACTGGCTGGTGCCTCTCCAGGCTGCCATAGAGGCTGTAGCCTGTGGCCGTAACCTTTGACACGGCCGGGTTTGCCATATTATCGGCGCCTGGCATTTGATCCTCGTTGCTGTGGGGCGGTGGGCAAACGACGAAGCTACTCTTTGAGGGCAAACTACCCGTAAACATGCCTGCCTGATGCGCGTGGGGACTGAGGGGATCGAGGGGGTTAGCTAAAGCGGTTAGGGGATTGGCCATCTGGGACTTTTGCAGCCTCTCGGACTCTGCAATGGGGTCAAGCTTGAGCATATCTGCTGCCGGCAGCTTGGTGGTCTTAAGCGAAACATTCGATTTGCTGTCGTCTAAGCCTACGGCTAGAGTATTAAATACCGAAGCTGGTGTGGTGTAGGCGGCCGGATTGATGCCCCGCTTCTGGTTCTCCATCATCAGCTTGGCCAGCACCGCGGGATTTTGTGCAATAATATAGGTCTGAGGTATCGACGTTGTTTCATCCATTTTTGGCATCAAGCCTGTAAGATCTGCAAGAAATTTGGGGGTTTAGTATTGCAAGAAACATTGTTAATAAGCTGGGATAAGCTTACCAGAATCATGCATCGCTCTGGAGGGCTTCAGTGGCGGAATATCCAATTCATCACTGCCCACCCAGGACATGGTAGCCACTCGCCGGTGCTCTCGCTTTAGAGTCTCCGACGAACTTATGCTGTCTTCTATAAGGATTTCACTAGGAAGGAAAAATGAAGTTAATAACTGGTAAGTCATTGGGAGTTTCCTTGTACTTACTGCAGGGTCTCCTTGATCCTTTTGAAATTGGGTCTTTTTAGGGGCTCATAAGCCCAGCATTGCGACATCAGCGAGTACAGCCTTGGCGGACAGTTGGGAGGCAAGGGCAGGCGTTCTCCATTCTCCAGCTTGGAGATAACATCGCTGTTCTTGACACCTTGGAAGGGTTTAACGCCAAGCATGAGGATTTCCCAAATACAGACGCCTGAATAATCGAGTAAAGGGGTAAGAATGAGTCTTAAAAAGTCATATTCATTGTCTAAACTCACCAAACATCCACACATCACTGGCTGTGGTGAATCTTCTAAAGTTTATAGACTCCGGAGACATCCATTTAATGGGTAAAGCCACTGAAAAGTAAACATAACTTATAAGTTATGAGATATTACAGCTTAAATATCAAATCTCTCACCTGTGGGCGTTGAATGGTAATAAGACTGATCGGAAACCCAACGAGATAAGCCAAAATCAGCCAACTGAAACGTTAAAAAAGCAACTTAATACCTTAAAATCAACAAAATAAACCTAGAAAGCACAAACCTTGACACAAGTGGGTGAGCTGACGAGAACATTACGCGCAGCTATGTCTCGGTGTACAAATTTCTTGGACTCCAAGTAACTAAGGGCCGTTGACAGTTGGTAACAATACTTCAGCAGCGTGCCATGACTTAATCTGTATATAAAAACCAATATTTAATATAGCAATCATCACAGGAAGTAAGTCTGCGTCTCACCTTTCGCTATTTGTCTTTAAATAAGCTCGCAGTTCACCCAGCTTGGCCAGCTCCATGACTATCCAAATGGGCATTACGCTGCAAATGCCTATCAAGCGTATAATATGCGGGTGATCGAATTTCTGCATAATATCTGTAAAATAGAACAAGATTATAAATATCTACATTAAATGAGAAGCTTAAGTTACTCACAAGCTTCAGCCAGAAAGTTTTCCGTTTTCTCAGGATCATCGTTGGCCTTGCATGTCTTAATTGCCACTTGAATGATATCCGGTCTTTGGTCGCTATTACTATCCTTGCCATTGCCCAGCAAGTTCTTTACCTTAGCCGCTGACTTTGGCAGAGTATATGTGCCCACATAGACATCTCCAAACTGTCCCACACCTATTTTGGCACTCGGCACAATGTGGGCCCGGTCCAACTCGTAGTTTCGAACGGTGGGCGTTGAATAATCGCCCTCGCCCTCCAACAAACCAATCTCAGCGTAATCGTCTGTCAACATTGGCTTGCCCTGACCCGAGGAAGACGATTTATTCGACTCCAGCAGCGTGGCATCGTTGGGCGATGCCTTGCCGCTATCATCGCTGGAGGCGTTGATCTCACGCTGCCACACCGTAAACTCTAGGTCTTTGGACAGCAATCTGCAGTAGCCGTCAATGAGGTCGGCAATGCTCTCAGCAGTCTGAGGAGGAAATATATCAAATAAATATATAAAAACAAGAAATATATAGCTGATAACTCACATTAATGCCATTGCAGGTTATAACCAAATCTTCCACATTGTTGGAGGCAGAGATTTTGATCTGAGTCTTGATCTTCTGGCAATTGCAATTGACATCGGATTCTGTGGCATTTTCGCCAGACTTGGGCAGCTTTTCCTTTGGTAGAGTGCAAGTTTTAATAGCAACCACGTCCTTAAACTGGGCCACATTCGTTAAGCTCGCTTGTGGGTGAGTTTGGTAAGAGATTCCTGAAAATTACCAAGAAAAATATAAAGTTAAGTCATTAAATACTCTTTTTTCCTGGGAAAAACTTATTACCAATGTGGGGACCGACGTGTAGGATTCCAGAAATATTCCATGCCGAGCTCAGGGTTACCGAGAACTGCTCGAAGTTTGTTAAATAAATATTTTTCAAAAGATCGAAGAACCTGCAAGACACGGGGAGATCGTAATACAATCTATTGCTCTACCAACAACGGGAATGCTTACCGGGTCAGGTACTCGATGTCGTTGTAATTGTAGACCTTCTTGTAACCGACTTGGATCATTTTCTTAAGATTCTTTGGCTTTGATGTGGCTATCACAGATTGCGGGAGAAAGCTCTTAAAACCGATCTCCTTCTCAATATAGTCGATGTGCTGCTTCTTGTCCGGCGCCTTCACCGTGATGTTCTTGAAGTAATGCCGAATGCCCAGACAGCACAGCTGCACCGCCACCTCAGTGTCGATCGAAGTGACATTGGCCTGAATGAAGTCTTCTTTTACCTTGGAAGCAAGAACTGTTAGGTTTTTAAATCGCATTTAATCTGATTTAGTTACCTGATTGAAGTAGTAGAAGCACGTGGCCTTGTCCTCGTCGAAAAGGTCCTGAATACTGTTGGGCACATAGCGCACCCTCAGCTCCACGCGCCACACCCGGTTGGCGGTGATCCGGCGGCCATGCTCCTGGTGCTGCAGCATGCCCTCATCCAGCTCCGCCTGGCTGTTGGGACAGTCCACGTTCGAGCAGCCGGGCGTCA
This sequence comes from Drosophila auraria, assembly GCA_008042615.1. Classification (NCBI taxonomy): domain Eukaryota; kingdom Metazoa; phylum Arthropoda; class Insecta; order Diptera; family Drosophilidae; genus Drosophila; species Drosophila auraria. The sequence goes on along the minus strand of VNJW01002120.1, from coordinate 23,359 downwards.
GGATGTGGCTCAATACCTTCTGCATCGATGTGCTCCTGGCCAGCCAGATCACCTCCTTGGTGATCATGTTGAGCATGCGACACGCATACCGCTGGATGCTGGGCTGCTGCTGTCCATCCCGGCCCAGATCCTCGACGGTCTTGCGGATCACATGGAAAACGGTCTCCTTGACGTTGAACCGAACAGCCTTGAAGCTCTTGTTCGGCATATACACGTGGATGACATACTCCTCGAGGGACACTGGGGAAGAAGACATGGTTAACTCATGATACCCACAACTCCGATCTGAGCCTCAAACTCACACTCATTTTGGGTGGGCGGCGGTAGACTGTTGTGGCTGCCGCTGGCTTCCGCAGTGTTCATGGTCCACAGTTACCGCACAGGGCGCAGGGATTCCGGATAAACTCTTCAACCTGCGATGACACCACAAGCGGAGATAGGGGCATATGTTAGGCACCGCGTCACTGATATCGATTGCATCACTCAATAGCTGGCCACGAGTCCTGCAACTGTCGCCTGAATCTTCACAGGTGGAAGCGCAGAGAGAGACTTTCCCACCCCGTTACGTTTTTTGTTGTGTGGTTGGAATCGGAACCACACCTTACTGCCGCCTAAGCAAAACACCTCTACTCTCTCCCACACTCTCTTGTGACGCCAGCTGAGCTACGGACTGTCGTCGATCGCGATCGATATATAACCGAATTCTTTAATCTGGTCGTGGTCGTCGGGAAAGCGAGATATTCGGTATTGCCAAACTCTCGGTTTGTGGAAATACACAGTATGTAGTACACACACGCACGCACGCCTGTATATGCATGCATCTGTTTATACATACATACATAAGTCTGCGCCAGATGTGAGGGGTTGATACTGTTATTAAATTAATTTCTGAGAAAACCGTTGGGTATTGGGACTTGTTCGTGGCATCACGGAATCAAGTGAGCGAATTGGGGGTGTAACGGACTCGAGCAAGCCAAGAATTTGTTATTTTGATAAAAAGGCGATTACTTATTTCTCCGCAGTAGCCAGTGTGACCGAGTCTTGTAACTTTTAAGATACCACCCTGTACCTCAGGTACACTTGTACTTAGGTACAACAGTGTGGCCAGACGTTGTTGTAGGTATTTGCATCGAAGTGGAAGACTGCCACATCTGGCGTGGTATAGAGTTGAAAAAAATTTCTTTGCACAATTTCTTGTAAAATTCCAATTAAACAAAGAGGAAATAGTAAGTTTTTAGCTTGCCTGAACAACGCAGCAACTGTGCAATTCATAGAACTTAACTTGCATTAGAAGAATTTCGCAAGAGTAACCTTTTTTGGCCTTTTTCTCAGGAGCACCCGCACACGTTTACAGATTTCGGGGGCTGAAATGTCGGACTCTGAAGTAAGCAATATGTCGGACAGTGGCTCCGAGGATGGCTCCATATCCAACAAGTCACAGCGGTCGCAGCGCAGCGTCAGATCCAAATCGGGCTTCCGTTCGCGATCGCGTTCCAGGTCCGGCTCCAGATCCCCTTCCCGGTCCAGATCCCGCTCCCAGTCGGGTCATTCGCGCTCGGGATCGGAGTCACCGCAACGTGGAAACCGTCGCAAGAGCGATCCGGAGTCCGGAGAGGAAGAGGAGGAGCCACCGGGCGAGGACATTGATTCCGAGGAGTACGAAGAGGAGGAGAATGAGGACCACCCGAGGAAAAAGAAAAAGAAGGAGCGATTTGGTGGCTTCATCATTGACGAGGCCGAAGTGGACGATGAGGTGGGTTAACCTGACATTAATGAACATTTATTCAATTCGAATTAACTTGGTTTTTCTTTATTTAACCAAAGGTTGACGAGGACGACGAGTGGGAAGAAGGTGCCAACGAGATTGGCATTGTTGGTAACGAGATTGACGAACTGGGACCCACGGCCAGGGATATTGAAATCCGACGAAGAGGCACAAACCTCTGGGAGTAAGTAGAAGCATCTGTTTGTATAAATAATATCGCAATCTTATGAAATTCCTTTAATCAGCACACAAAAAGAGGACGAGATCGAAGAGTATCTCCGAAAGAAGTACGCTGACGAGTCCATAGCAAAGCGACACTTTGGCGATGGCGGGGAGGAGATGTCGGACGAGATCACCCAGCAAACCCTGCTGCCAGGCATCAAGTAAGCTCACAAACCTCATACCTCGATCATTCTTATAACCCCCTTGCTCGCAGGGATCCCAATCTGTGGATGGTCAAGTGCCGGATTGGCGAGGAGAAGGCCACTGCCCTGCTGCTGATGAGGAAGTTCTTAACCTACCTGAACACCGATGATCCGCTGCAAATCAAATCGATTATCGCCCCCGAAGGCGTCAAGGGTTACATTTATCTGGAGGCCTACAAGCAGACCCACGTCAAGACGGCCATTGACAATGTGGGCAATCTGCGGATGGGCAAGTGGAAGCAGGAGATGGTGCCCATCAAGGAAATGACTGACGTTCTGAAGGTGGTCAAGGAGCAGGTTGGCCTCAAGGTCAAGCAATGGGTGCGCCTAAAGCGCGGCCTCTACAAGGATGACATTGCCCAAGTGGACTATGTGGATTTGGCCCAAAATCAAGTGCATCTGAAGCTACTGCCACGCATCGACTACACCAGAATGCGCGGGGCATTGAGGACAACGGCAACGGTATGGAAGTGCTTATCAAGAATCAAGAACGTATATAAACTAACAATTTCTAGGAGAGTGACGATAGCAAGCGCAAGAAGAAGCGTCGCCCGCCAGCAAAGCCATTCGATCCGGAAGCCGTGAGGTAAGCAATCTGTATAACTCCTTGCATAGCCTATCATTAACTTGTTTAATCCTCAGGGCTATTGGCGGCGAAGTCCACTCCGATGGCGACTTCCTGCTCTTTGAGGGCAACCGCTATTCTCGCAAGGGCTTCCTCTACAAGAACTTTACCATGTCAGCCATTCTGTCAGATGGTGTAAAGCCCACTCTAGCCGAGCTAGAACGCTTTGAGGAATCTCCCGAGGGTAAGCAAATATCCTTGATCCCTTGACCTTATATTAATACAGATATTTCATCCTTAAACAGAGGTCAACTTGGAAATCATTGGCAGCATTAAGGATGATCCTACTTCCACCCATTCCTTCTCAATGGGCGACAACGTTGAGGTTTGCGTGGGCGACTTGGAGAACTTGCAGGCCAAGATTGTGGCCATAGACGGCACCATGATTACAGTCATGCCCAAGCATCAGGATCTTAAGGTTTGACTCGTCAATTTACGTATTTGATGAAGCTCTACATGTATCTTGTGTTCCAGGATCCCTTGATCTTTAAAGCCAGTGAGTTGCGCAAGTACTTCAAGACAGGAGACCATGCCAGGGTGTTGGCTGGTCGATATGAGGGCGAAACTGGTCTCATCATTCGCGTGGAGCCCCAACGAGTGGTGCTGGTGTCGGATTTGACCAATCATGAGCTGGAGGTGTTGCCCAGGGACTTGCAGTTGTGTTCGGATGTGGCCACCGGTGTCGATTGCCTCGGTCAGTTCCAGTGGGGAGACTTGGTGCAACTTGAGTGAGTTTCTATTTATCTTCAAGCTCGTGAAGCAAGCTCTAATGTCTTTGTTTTTATTAGCTCCCAGAATGTGGGCGTCATTGTGCGTCTGGAGCGCGAGAACTTCCATGTGTTGGGCATGAATGGCAAGTGCATTGAGTGCAAGCCAACCGCTTTGCACAAGCGAAGGGAGAACCGTAATACAGTGGCCCTGGATGCCGACCAGAACCAGATACGCCGCCGTGACATTGTAAAGGTTATGGAGGGTCCCCATGCTGTAAGTACTTCGAGAAAAGTGATGAAATGCAGCATATCGTTGACTCTTTTATCTTCTTTAGGGACGTTCCGGTGAGATCAAGCACTTGTACCGCAGTCTCGCCTTCCTGCATTGCCGCATGTACACAGAGAATGGTGGAATATTTGTCTGCAAGACGCGTCACTTGCAGTTGGCTGGCGGCAGCAAGACCAATGTGAATAACGCAGGAACGCTGGGTGGCCTGGGATTCATGTCGCCGCGCATTCAATCACCCATGCATCCATCCGGTGGTCGTGGCGGAGCTCGAGGTGGAGCGCGTGGCGGCAGGGGCGGATTCCGGGTGACCCGCGATCGCGAGATTCTGGGTAAAACCATCAAGATCAGTGGAGGGCCCTACAAGGGCGCCGTGGGTATTGTTAAGGACGCCACCGAGAGCACAGCTCGCGTGGAGCTGCACACCTCGTGCCAGACGATTTCGGTGGACCGAAATCATATTGCCATTGTGGGAGTGCCCGGAAAGGAGGGCAGTGTGTCCACCTACGGACGCACTCCAGCCCGTACACCTGGCTACGGGGCCCAGACGCCCAGCTACACTGCTGCCGGATCGAAGACTCCGCTGGTGGGAAGCCAAACACCCAACTGGGATACGGATACTCGTACTCCTTATGGTACAATGACACCCTCTCACGATGGCAGCATGACGCCGCGCCACGGAGCTTGGGATCCGACTGCCAACACTACGCCGGCCAGGAACAACGATTTCGATTATTCCCTTGAGGAGCCCAGCCCCAGCCCTGGCTACAATCCAAGTAATAGTTTTTATTTTATTTATTTAGATACGGTCTCTAATCCCTTCGAATCTTCTAGGTACTCCTGGCTATCAGATGACTTCCCAGTTTGCCCCTCAAACGCCGGGCACGCTGTACGGATCAGATAGGAGCTATAGCCCCTTCAATCCCAGTCCAAGTCCTGCTCCGTCGCCCTATCCCGTTGGCTACATGAACACGCCGTCGCCATCGACCTATTCGCCGAATACTCCGGGCGGCATACCGCAGTCTCCGTACAATCCGCAGACACCTGGAGCCAGTCTGGACTCCTCCATGGGCGACTGGTGCACCACGGACATTGAAGTTCGCATCCACACCCACGACGACACCGATCTCGTTGGCCAAACGGGCATTATCCGCACGGTTTCCAATGGCGTGTGCTCGGTATTCTTGCGGCAGGAGGATCGCAGTGTGTCCATTGTCAGTGAGCATCTGGCTCCAGTGCCACCCAACAGTGGCGACGAGTTCAAGGTCATCTACGGCGAGGAGCGCGAGTCCGTCGGCCGAGTGCTGTCCAAGCAGGAGGGCGATGTGCTCGTCTGCAAGATAAACGACGAGGTTAAAATGATACCCGTTAACCACCTCTGCAAGATGAAGTCCATCGATTAAGCTCTATAAGGAAATATGTTAACGTTTCGAAATTGACTCAAGCATCAATGTAATTTCAAAATATTATTCAAATATTAATTCAAAATAAACAATTATCGCACGTTTATTAAGGGATGTAGATTATGGCAAAAAAACTTCGATGGGTTTGTTGAAATTAAGTTCATGTCTAAGGAAAACTGAATATTAAGGACAGGATCTAGTGCAAAGGGTAAGGTTTCTTACCATTATACAGAATTTCCATTTCAAGGAGCCCAACCAGGCGTCGGAGAAGGTTGACAATATCAAGACAGTGGAGGTTAACAACGAGTCCGGCTAAGGCATTTCGCACCCACCGAGGAGATGCTCCGCGCCTCCAAGAAAAAGCCCTTCGATGCGTTTGAAATTGAATTCATGTCTAAAAACAACTGAATATTAAAGAGGATCTAGAGCAAAGGAAAAGGTGCCTTACCATAATAAAGAATTCCCATTCCAAAGAGCTCAACCAGGCGTCGGAGAAGGTTGACAATATCAAGACAGTGGAGGTTAACAACGAGTCTAGCGAAGGCATCTCACGCCCACCCATGATCTCCTTCGCCCGCTACGAGGAGGTACTCCGCGCCTCCAAGGAAAAGGACGTCATTCAAGCCGAGTGCGCCAAGCCGAGGTCGAGATCAAGTTCAAGAGAAATGCAGAGCAATTGAGGGACATTCTCCCGATTATTGACAATCTCCCCCAAAAAGTCAATAGGAAATTTTTGCCGCAATTTCTTACCAACTTTTTAGGGAAGTTTATCAATAATCGGCAGAAGGTCACTCAATCGCTCTGTATTCCTCTTGGACTTGGTCCCGACCTCGGCCTGTTGCTTGGCGCACTCGGCTAGATTGGCATCCTTTTCCTTCGAGACGCAGAGCATCTCCTTGCAGCGGGCGTAGGAGGCCATCGATGGGTGCGAGATGCCTTCGCCAGAGTCACCGTTAACGTCCACTATCTTTATATCGTCAACCCTATCCCCCGCATCGATGTCACGCTCATCTTAACGGTCTCCCCGATGGCCGATCTTCGTCGGAGAGAGTATCAGGAGCACAACTGCAACATCTCCTTGTACGACATGAGCTACAAATCGGATCCGAGGTGACAGAATCTGGTCAACTTCCTGAGCACCTAAGGACAACTGAATATTTAAGGACTGGAGTTAGTGCAAAGGGAAAGGTTTCTTACCATAATACAGAATTCCCATTCCAAGGAGCCCAACCAGGCGTCGGAGGACGGCTAAGGCATCTCCTACGTCCGCTACGATGAGATGCTCCGCGCCTCAAAGGAAAGGATGTCATTCTAGCCGAGTGCGCCAAGCCGAGGTCGAGACCAAGTCCAAGAGGAATGCAGAGCAATTGAGGGACATTCTTCCGACTATTGACAATCTTCCGCAAAAAGTCATTAAGAAAATTAAAATAAACAAAGACGGTGGAGATAATCCTTTAATTTAAGTTAAGCCACCTTATAGATAAAAAAACTCCAGGTATGAAATTGAGTGTACTTATAAAATAAACAAATAAAGACGGTGGTGATGATCCTTTAGTTTAAATTAAGCCACCTTATAGATAAAGAAAGAAAATAAAGAGTGAGAATAGAAGAAAAAAAAAAAGAAAGTGCCGCACAGACGAAAAATATAATGTTGAATACTCAGAACTCAAGGGCCTAGTCTGGCGAAGGCATCTCCCACCCACCAATGGTCTCCTACGCCCGCTACGAGGAGATCCTCCGCGCCTCCAAGGAAAAGGACGCCATTCTAGCCAATTGCGCCAAGCAAGATTGTCGAAAAAAAGTCAATAAAAAAATAAATAAAAAATAAATAAAAAAAATATAACAAAAATATATAAAAAAGTCAAAAGAAAAAAATTGAGTGTACTTATAAAATAAACAAATAAAGACGGTGGTGATGATCCTTCAGTTTAAATAATGCCACCTTATAGATAAAGAAATAAAAATAAAGAGTGAGAATAGAAGTTAACAAAAAGAAAGTGCCGCACAGACGAAAAATATAATTTTGAATACTCAGAACTCAAGGCCCGCCTCTTATAAAGGAAGCCAGCTCTCTGAAATATGTAAGATCCATTGTTTTAAGTAGAGGTTTTAAATGTCTATAGATTTGAAATATTTTGTATTTTCCCCCTAAGGCGGTGTATCTCCGGCATGCAAAAATGGAGTGTTCAGCAGTGTCTAGGAGGTAGCATATTTCGCACACTCCAGTCATCAGTATTATATTTTTCCAGAAGTCTTTTTTTGTTCGCTTTGACAGCTGAGCTGTCAATTATATTTTTTTTTTTCACGTTTTGCATTTGTATGTCTTGGATTTCCTTTAGGGATTCCTTTGATGTTGACATCTACCGTGTGACACTACCGCTGACCGAAGGGCCTCCGGCCGCAGTCATTGCTGCTGCTGCCGCTTTTCACAACCTATTAATGCAAGCCAGAGACTCACCTGAGAAGAAAGTACTTTCCTTGCCACTACCACTAAGAAGAGCTGACTACCTTTTGAGGAGTTCCTGGCGTTCAGAACAGAAAAAAAATTAGGTTTTCTCACTTTTTTTTTTTTATTAGCACAGAGCACGACCGAACACTACGAGAATGATTTGGAACTGATGACTGATGCCGTAGGTTCAAATACATGTAAATATATTAATAAAAGAGTTAAGGGGTTAAGCCACGCCAACCTGGATATTTTTAAAAATCTATACATATTTTTGATCTCTAAAAATTTGTTTTACTTTTAAGAATAGTTTAAGACTTTAGCTACATCTCAACTCAAATTAGTTCAGAACTATGTAATAGCGATGGAAAGTGAGCGCTTTTGCACTAGCATACTCCTGCAATGTTTTATTAATTTCCGTTTTTCTCGAAACAACGTTTTCCAAACTGGTGTACACGATATCTCCAGATCTGTTTAACCGATTTGGCTCAAACTTTTTCCACATTTTCTGAAATGTACTCGCTATGGTGCATCATTATTTTTTTATTAAAGAACCCGCGTTTTAGAGTTATGAATTTTAAAGTACATTTTTTTTAATTTTAACTTTTATTTCAAAAAATTGTTATTTTTTTAAAATTCCATGATGCACCATGGCATAGCACCTACCATAGCAGGTATTTCCTAACAAAAAAATATTTTAAAGCAGGGTGAGACAACAAATTTTATTAAATATATTTATATTATTATGCTTATATTTAACCATTGGTTTTTATTCATTTTTGCGACCACGTGCCTTCTATTTTTCGGTGGTTGCAGTGCACATTTTTTTCCCACAAAAACCACTAAAAAACTTCAGTTCGCAGCAAAGTTAACATAAAAGAGGAACTAGTTCGTATTTTGAAGTTTGGTCATCTCTATTGGCTTCCTAGAGCTGTCAAAATTCTAGTTCATCTAAGTTTCCTACCTTTACACAGACCTTTTTTATAACAGTTGATGATGTATGTATATATGAAGGATTTAAGGATTTTTCTTACTTCCGAAGCTTACATTTTTTATCACTTCACTTCATGATCACATTACGTTTTTTATCCACCCTCTTTCATCCAGCTTATACAAGTTTATATTCCACTTTTACCCAATTTTATAACCCTTATTATGACAGCTTATAACAGTTTACAAAGGTATTTTTTCGCATCCACGACGCGGTCACACTGGATGTGATGTTTTTGACAGCTCTAGCTCTTTCTCTTTCTTTCTAAAAACCATAATGGCGGTAGGTTTACGGAAAAATTTTAAAGATTTCTAACTGCTTGCATCCACGATAATTCCACTGCCTTTGTGAAATGTTAGAGTGCGAATGCGGCGTGCAAGCATTCGAAATGCCGACCAAAATGTTATTTTGCGAGTTTCCGGTACCCAAGTGACGAAATTCATTGATTGTTTCAGGCCGTTGCTAAGAAGGAACCCAAAATTAAGCGGGACCCGGCGAAGAACCCGATGCGGGATCTGCACATCCGCAAGCTGTGCTTGAACATCTGCGTGGGCGAGTCCGGTGATAGGCTCACCCGTGCCGCCAAGGTAGGCTATTTGGATTGGCCCTGGCGGGCTGGTGGAAGCTAACTAAACGCCATGTTTACTCCCACAGGTGCTGGAGCAGCTGACTGGTCAGCAGCCCGTGTTCTCCAAGGCCCGCTACACAGTGCGCTCCTTCGGAATCCGTCGTAACGAGAAGATCGCTGTGCACTGCACGGTGCGTGGCGCCAAGGCCGAGGAGATTCTGGAGCGTGGCCTGAAGGTGCGCGAGTACGAGCTGCGTCGCGACAACTTCTCCTCCACCGGCAACTTTGGTTTCGGCATCCAGGAACACATCGATCTGGGCATCAAGTACGATCCCTCCATCGGTATCTATGGTCTGGACTTCTACGTCGTTCTCGGCCGCCCAGGTAAGCATCTTGCTTTTGAGTCGCCTTCCCTCGGTGCACTTAATTAGGTATCTCAGCCGACCGAGGCTGTGATGCTCAGTGAATGTGCGCAAAGAAAAGAAGATGTGCTTAGCTGCCTTTGTTTGTTCTCCTTTCAAAGCCACACGGTACAATTTCTACAGTAGCCCTCGCCTCCGAACACCCTTTGAAAGATTCTTAACCGGTTATTTTCTGATTTCAGGCTACAACGTGAACCACAGGAAGCGCAAGTCCGGCACTGTGGGCTTCCCCCACCGCCTGACGAAGGAGGATGCCATGAAATGGTTCCAGCAGAAATACGATGGCATCATCTTGAACAGCAAGAAGTAGAGACGCTCTACTCGTAACCATGTTTTTTAAGAAGAATTCTACAATAAACCTTGGCTTTGTCAAATCGTAAAACTTACATGTGTGATAACAGTATTTACCGAGCCAGGCGGGCGTAATTTTAAATGTGTGTCAATGTTTGAAGTCAGTCGGAGATTTGTTAATCTCGGACACGTTTTTAAATTTCTTCTTGGTGTTGGTTTGTTGATAGGCAGGCCTTGAATGAGTCAACCAGGTATCACCAGTTAAATGTTATTATTTTTAGGGAAATTTCGAACTATTAAATTTAACTGCAATGTTAAGGTAGATAAGAAATTAATGTCTCGCAAAAACCTATTACTTGATTCGGTTTATTATTTGATTCTAATCTACTTTACGTTTAATTCGCTTCATTTAAATTAAAATATTACAAGTTGCAGGGGTTCCGATAAAATTTGAACATAATTCAGGGCATTTAAGATATATTTAACTTAGCTACAAACGCAATAGAAAATACCAATATTTTTGAATTAAAGCCAGGAGGGTTTGAGACTTAGACTCAGCTATGTATTTTCAATGTCAGGCGTGAGGTGAACTTGAAATATTGGGTGTGTGGGAGGAGACTCAGCAGCGGAAGCCAAAGTTGAAGGTGGCCGAAAGTTTCAATAAATCGATGTCAACACCACACACGCCGTTGCCATGGCAATCGAAAGTCCTTTGCAGGGCCAAACACTTCAGAAATTTCGCCGTAAACAAAATAAAACTGATGCCAGTCCAATACCAAAATGGGAATGTTGCACAATTTAGCCGACTTGATAAAGATTAAAAAGGATAAAATGACCATTCTGGTGCTGGGCCTCAACAACAGCGGCAAGTCCTCGATAATCAATCACTTTAAAAAGTCCAGCGAGCAGACATCGATTGTGGTGCCCACTGTGGGTTTCATGGTGGAGCAGTTTTACAGTAAGTCGGTATGGAATACATGAAGTTCCAATAATTGTGAACTGTACTCTTTGTCCTGGAACAGGCATGGCTGGCGTTAGCATTAAGGCAATCGATATGTCGGGAGCCACACGGTACAGGAACCTTTGGGAGCACCAGTTTAAGAACTGTCATGGAATTATATACGTCATCGACTCCAGCGACCGCATGAGATTCGGTATGGGATAGTGTATTCCATTACTTTTTCCCTTGCTCAAAGTTTCCGTTTCAGTTGTGGTCAAGGATGAGCTGGATCTCGTGCTGAAGCATCCAGATCTGTGCAACCGAATAGTGCCAATTCTCTTCTATGGAAATAAATCGGACATGGAGGACTCATTATCCAGTGTGAAAATTGCAGCAGGTACTAAAAAGAATGTTCGCTGAGTGTTATTTTTGTACTTTTCTTACTTTTCAAGTGATACACAGTTATTTATATTTGTTTTTAAGGTTTTGGAAATCCTTTGCTAATGGATTCTTTATTTTATTTGAATTTCTAGACCTATTCTTTTTTAATAAGCAACTTTCAAAGTATTACAGATCTCTATGAACCCCATCTTTTCCACCTTTCAGCTCTCAGATTGGAGAACATCAAAGAGAAACCCTGGCACATCTGCTCGAGCAATGCAATATCTGGCGAAGGTCTCGGCGAGGGCGTCCAATGGCTCATCCAGCAAATGCGATTCGCTATGCTGAACAACAAAGATGCTGTCAGGGCCAGGGCTAAGCACTCTAAATAAGTTCTGCAACTTTTTCTCCATTCTTCTTAGTGTTAAATAAAAAAGCAATGTTTTTCGGAAAATGAGTATTACCAATATGACTGTTTTTTTAGGAAATCAACAGAAATTTATTTTTTTTTCGCAGGGACAATCTTTTCGTTTCATTACAAATTAACACAGGCGAAGATTGCTAAGCTGGGTTAGCTTTCCCTTCGTTTAATGGTAAATAATGTATGTAAATTCAAATTAACCAATATTATTTAATTTAGCAGTCTAGGAAGTTAGCCGCCATCAAAAGTTCTAGTGCGATCTCTGGTGCGATCGGGAATTCGGGTATTTCGGTAGAACTGTTGGTGTAACGCACTTTATAGGTAAAGTACATGCAGACCTTTTGTAGGACATGGGATCTGAAATAAAAATTGAGTCGATTAGTAGGTGGAAAGAGTATTATTGCTAAGGGGATTATACAATTACTAGATTAGCAGATAGCTCTAGGGGATAATGTCGCCTAGCTGAAGCTATCTGGGCCTGCGCTTACATACAGGAAGGGTAAGAAAAATAGCGCTAGAATATGGGAAATTCTATTCAAAAGATTAATGGCGTCTTTCCTACTAAAGGTTAAATAGGAATTTTTATGCTAGTCAATACTTCGTATTATTAAAAATATTCCCAATAAATCCGTCATAGATGAACACTTCGTCCCACAGGGGAACATTTTAATTCTCAGTGACGAAGTTCTTGAAGTAAATGAGCTATATTTAGAGTCTTCACTATGGAATCATCCATCTACCGGAAAGTAATTTAACCACGAAGTTTACTACAGTTTATTCCTTGAAAATGAAAGCAGGAACACGTAATTTTTGTCCCTTTATTTCCACCACAGTAGCACCAAAGATTACATTGTATATGGCAGAGCCCCGAGATTTAAATAGTTTCCAGCGATCTCTGTGTAATCCCTGCACTTTAGCTTTTGGGCCCTGCCTAGCGCCCCCTATGTACTTGTATTCGTGTGTATGTACATACATATGTATGCGCAAATTTGTCGCCGGTCAATAGGTCAGCCGGATGACTTGGCGCTACCCATGAGGCAAAGCAACCGCCGGAGACAGTGTAGCGGGGTCTTTACTTACGGAATCTCCCGGAAATGCACTTCATTAGCCTCGTTCTCAGCAAACTGACCCGGGCCCGACAACATCGCCCGGATTGTGCCGGAGGTGAGAGCGTGTTCCCGTTTTACAACAAATTCATGGCCGTCCGAGGAAATCAGCTTCACGTACATGGCATCCGGACCCTCGCATCCGCCATAGATTTTGTCGCCGCGCTGCTCGTCCATTGCTAACATCGAGGTTTCTATTCGAGGGTGCTATTTCAAGGGTTAATAATGCTCGCAAAAATATTTTTATTTTATCTTACTTTAGAGCTGGGAAAACATCGATGTCACAATCGATCCTATCGATGTTTTCAAAAAAGACGATATATCGATATTTATTCTTTCAAATTGGTGAGTGGATGGTCACACTTGTTCGCTCCTTAACGTTGCCATACTTTTCGAGGAAAACCGCCGGTTTTACTGCTTCTCCACGCGAAACCCTCTGGGAAAGGTGGGAAAACTTAATTTTCTGGGGTAAAGCTCCGGGAAACCCTAAAAAAAGGCTCCTGAATGCTCAAGATATTAGCAATCTGCTGAAAATGTTTGAAACATGTTTGACGAAAATATGTTTGAATAAAATAAACAAGAATAAAAAGGATATGAAATATTGCTTGCTGTACTGTTTTCTCAAATACGGTATTACTACCTACTGCTTAGTCCTTTTGGGGCCTGATTACACTGCTTGCCTAAAGCAGTGCAGTTTGCACCCACGAAGCAGTTCGAACCGGGTTGGAAATACACTTGCCGAAATACTACGTATTGTTTAATTAATATTTTTCACATTCTTTCCACATAATTAAAACAAATAAAACTGTGTGAGGAATATAAGAATGTTAAAAGCATAATAATAACAGCTGGGTTTATTATTTATTTAATTGTTCAATTTATTTTGCGCAATCGAATTAAGGCTATGAGTTGTGAGTCATAAATAATGACATATGTCCAAAATAGATTTAAAAAGAAACAGTACTAAGTACAAGATAATAAAATACGTGTGGGAAATTGTGGGCTGATGTCAATTAAACAAAAACTAGACACTCAAGGTCATTAATAAGCTTGGAGTCGAACAAAAATAGCATAATAACATTGTATGTACCTATGTATGTGGGCTGCAAATTTCCACTTCCTACGTCCAAGATAATAATCCCCTCCTTCTCAAGGGCGAATTCAATTTGTTTGTTTCTTTTGGCAGAATATACACTCGGAAAGTTGAGGCAGGTTAACACCTTCCAATAAATAAAAATCTATAAATACACGGACTCGGCAAATTGATAATTAACAACAAAACATGACCACATCCCACAATCAAACCAGAAAAATAATGGGTTTCTTCGCTGAATGGCATTTCTTCCACAATAAAAACCCATAAAATACAAAACGTGTGTTTTAGACTTGTGAACAAAATGGGATCCGACTTTATTGATTACGTTGTTGTTAAAAGAACAAACATATTACAACTGAATGAATTATTTGTTCTCGTTTTTCATTTTTTCGCAAAACATTATTGATCGAGAATAAGGGGTTTAGTTCTCGTCGACCTCAGCCTCTTGCTCCTCCTCGAATTCGGCATCCTCGTCGGCGGTGGCCTCCTGGTACTGCTGGTACTCGGACACCAGATCGTTCATGTTGCTCTCGGCCTCGGTGAACTCCATCTCGTCCATGCCCTCGCCGGTGTACCAATGCAAGAAAGCCTTGCGCCTGAACATAGCGGTGAACTGCTCGGAGATGCGCTTGAACAGCTCCTGGATGGCGGTGGAGTTGCCAATGAAGGTGGCGGACATCTTCAGGCCACGGGGCGGGATGTCGCACACGGCGGTCTTCACGTTGTTGGGGATCCATTCGACGAAGTACGAGCTGTTCTTGTTCTGGATGTTCAGCATCTGCTCGTCGACCTCCTTCATGGACATGCGTCCGCGGAAGATGGCGGCGACGGTAAGGTAGCGACCGTGGCGAGGATCGCAGGCAGCCATCATGTTCTTGGCATCGAACATCTGCTGGGTCAGCTCGGGCACGGTGAGGGCGCGGTACTGCTGGGAGCCGCGGGATGTGAGGGGAGCGAAGCCGGGCATGAAGAAGTGAAGACGTGGGAAGGGAACCATGTTGACGGCGAGCTTGCGGAGATCAGCGTTCAGTTGACCGGGGAAACGAAGGCAGGTGGTGACGCCGGACATGGTCAGCGAGACGAGATGGTTCAGATCACCGTATGTGGGCGTCGTCAGCTTGAGAGTACGGAAGCAGATGTCGTAGAGAGCCTCGTTGTCGATGCAGTAGGTCTCGTCCGTGTTCTCCACCAGCTGGTGCACCGACAGCGTGGCGTTGTAGGGCTCCACCACGGTGTCAGACACCTTGGGTGACGGCACCACCGAGTATGTGTTCATGATCCTGTCGGGGTACTCCTCACGGATCTTGGAAATCAGCAGGGTTCCCATGCCGGAGCCGGTACCGCCGCCGAGCGAGTGTGTGAGCTGGAAGCCTTGCAGGCAGTCGCAGGATTCCGCCTCCTTGCGGACAACATCGAGGACAGAGTCCACCAGTTCGGCGCCCTCTGTGTAGTGACCCTTGGCCCAGTTGTTACCGGCTCCCGACTGGCCGAAAACAAAGTTGTCGGGCCTGAAGATCTGGCCAAAAGGTCCCGATCGCACAGAGTCCATGGTGCCGGGTTCCAGATCGACAAGAACCGCGCGGGGCACGTACTTGCCGCCGGACGCCTCATTGTAGTACACATTGATGCGCTCCAGCTGCAGGTCGCTGTCACCATGGTAGGCGCCGGTGGCATCGATGCCATGCTCATCGGAGATGATCTCCCAGAACTGAAAATAGGTAGAGAAAAGAAAAGGGTTGGTTTTAGCAAAAGTTTGAGCTTGGAAAATCGATTTATGATTCACGAATGAGTCATCAGCTTGGGCAAATTAAACATTTCCAAATATGGAACAATTGTCCAATAAAAAGAGTTTCCTGAATGGGAAATAAGTCTGTTGGAAATATAAATACCAAGCCATCTGTCGCCTTCTTCAGCTTTAGCAACTAATAGCCAATGAATCAGCTTGTAAAATCGATTTCTTATTACTTTTTTCCCCAAATTAAGGCCATTTGCCAGACTTCTATTTTAAGTAGTTGAAAGAAGCCAAGTTCTCATGAAGCTCCTATTCAATTTCCTATACCTTTTGGTAAGATATTTTAAGAAAGTTCTATTTTTTCCGTTGAAAAATCAATAATTTGTCTAATTTCATCAAATTCTTTTATAAAATTCTAGTTATAAAGTGAAAAAATGTGTATTCAGCCCTGATATTATTGTTATAATGATTCTCAGAAACATATGGTAGAAATATCCAAGCTAATTACTTAATTTATCTCAATTGAAGGCCTTAACCGTGTGATGACGTGTTAATTTATCTACTTTTAAGAACTCCATTTATATAAACATCTTCAACCTTTGTTGGTGAGTAATTACCTTCAAGGGGCAAAGCCTCAATTAAAGCTTAGAGAAAGTTCGAGTTTTGAGCACTCAAAACCACACATGAAGTCCATTCATAGAGAAAATTCGACTCGGGAAAGTTCTGGTTTGGAAAGACAGACAGCCAACTGAGTATGTATCTTTATCGATTGGTATGAATGGGCACGAGAAGCAGCAGAGGCCTCAATTATGTATGTACCCAAGTCTAGGCTGGGCTCTAGGCTATATAGCGTATATGTATGCTGAAGCACCTATGTGTGTCGGCGGCGGCGGCCGCCATCATAAACTCTGTGTATGGACAGAGCTCCGATTAACATAACTCATTCCCCGCTGCCATTTTTGGTGCGCCACCACCAGCAACGATAACGTCATCTGGCGTGGGCTTTGGCTGCGGTTTTGGATCTCGCAGGCGCAGCTGTCACCGTCAGCCCGGCCCGGTGCGCTCCGATCTCTCTTGAATCTTCGGGCGTGGGCCGAGGTGTCTGTCTACTGTCCCCACGCACAGCCGGCGACCTCAGAGCCGGCTCGCTCTCCAGCTCTCCACCTTTCCACCACCCCAAACCCCCCCGTTTCCGAAGGCTTACATCACCGGGTGAGGCTTGGATCTCAGCCCACTCGCTGGTACAGACGGAAACGGCGGAGGAGGAGGTGGAGGTACTTGGAGAGAGGCGTCGGCGTTGGCGTTGCCAGAGGTTAAACTGCAGCTTAGAGAGCTCCAAACCGCCGACCATCTGGCGCATAAGTCGTCTGTTTTTCAGGGCATTACGTCACCGCCCAAAGTAAAGTTTAGCGCTCAGCTCAGCTCTGCCTCCGCTCGTTGTTTATGTCGCGTAAACAAATAAAACAATTTGCTGAAATAAGTCGGGTGTTGGGAACGGTACGGAGGAAATGCGTGGTTGCCACTCGTAAAAGCGAAATGGTACCGGATTTTATATATACAAATATTCGCTTTTAAGCCAGCGTTGCTGACACACACACACGCCGAGCCATACTTGGGCACAACAATTGTTATGTTGCAGCTGCTCCGGGTCTAAGGGGGTTTCTTTTTTTAGGCGTTTCCGGTGGTGGTTTTCGGCCTATTCTCAGGACATGGCCATCGATTTTCCTGCAAGGACTAGAAACAGGCGATGACACAGCGGATTCGTCATCATGCCGGCTCTGTCCCTGTCCCGTTATCCCTCCGCCATCTGCACGCATGTGCAGCACCGCCCTTCTAACCAGGCTGTGTGCTGGTCTGCGAGAGGAGTTTGAGTGTGTGGGTATGAGAGAAAATCAGATAGAGACAGATGGCGAATTCCTCTGTATATGGTCATCTCACTTTTGCAGCCTCTCTTCCCTCGCCACCCATGCAAATAACTGAGAGTTGCAAATTGCAATTTTACTTCGAACTGCTGCTGCGCCCAACATTTATTTATGCCTAGCGTCATGAACGAAAAATAGAAAATGTTTTCAGGCCAGCGAGATAAGATAGCAAAGCCGATCGGCTCAGGAGGAGTGCAAAATACAAAAAATCGAGTAGATGGAATGCAAGAAAATCGATAGAACGAAGACATCTGCAGGCCTATGTACATGAGTGTGTGTGTGCTCAAAATACATACCAATTATGTATGTAGCGCAACTCTCTTATACTCTACGAACCGGTCAACGACGACCGGTTCAGCCATTTTAGGTTAAAATGACGTCATGTTTTCTCTTTAGAAGACATAGCGGCAAAAAACCGGCCGACGCTTACACACACAGCTGCACGAAAGCCATGTACGTGTGTGTTTATGACTCTGCGTGTCTGCCCGCTGACGGTGTATGAGTGGAAAAGTAAGAAAAGTACCCTTCACCATCTGTGCGGTGAAATGGCTTTCACAACCGAAGGAAAACTATGAAAGTATTTTGCCGGAGGGAAAATGACTCATGCCCTCACCACGCACACATACGCACACTCAGTGCGATGTAAATGCAGACACACCCAACTATAATTACTTGTACATATGGCCAGAGTCAACGGCCCTTAATAGTTCGTTTTGGTCTTACTAGCAAATGCAGGGCGTGTCTAACGGTAGCAGTAAAGTTTAGAACCCAAAGGCCTCAATTAAACAACAAAACGAAAGCATCTTTTCGAAATCGGACAAACATACAAACTCGGATGCCGGGACTCGGCAAACACACACGCATACATGCTTCGAGATATACATAATTTGCGCTGTGTGTGTGAAAATGCCGGCGGCCTTAATACAATTTTTTGCCACATGGGCAGCTGCCGTGCAAAAACGACGCCATTTTGGCAACTGTACTCCAGAACAATCCCGGCAGACGGACAGAAAATTGAGAAAATTTTTTGGAAAAACTCACCTTGGCGCCGATTTGGTTGCCGCACTGACCAGCTTGGATGTGAACGATTTCCCTCATTTTGTATTTGTATTGGCTTTTTGAACTTTTAACTTAAAATTATCTTTCGCTTATAGCAGTCGAACACAACACAAACTGTCCGCTTCACACACTGAAAAATGATTCAGGTTTTCAAAGAACTGCTTGCACTTATATAGGGGTTTGGCGGTATGACCAGTGTTGCCGACTTGGCCAGATCTGGCTATTTTCCATTGATTGAAACAGGATTATCGTATAAAAATCAGGAAGCTTCAAACATTGATGAAATCATGGGCATATTATAAATAATAATAAAATAATTAAATAACTTCGATTACCCCCACCAATTCGGCAAAATATAGGCAATTTTTTTTTAACTGGCTTTTTTCTTAATTTTTTATGGCTTTTTTTGATGGATCTTCCCGTCAAAAACAGCTGTCTTTTCGAGAAAAAGTTGGCAACATTGACCTCTAGTAGCCGCTCTAACATCTCTTTTAAGTCCCACTTGAGACCCATGTACCACATAGAATCCACAACTCTCTCGCATGTCCCACCTAGAATCCACAACTCTCTCGCTCTCCCACTCCCTTACATCATGGCTATGAACTATTCGATGTTTTCGGAATGAATTCGACAGTTTCGTAGGCGAGAGAGATTCGGGTTTCGGTTTGGCGGTATGACCAGTGTTGCCGACTTAGCTATTATTTGACCAGATCGGGCTATTTTGCATGACTCAGAACTGGAACCCACACAATTTTTTAGGATCCTGGTATTTTGGCTATTTCACAAAATAAATTAGCTATTTTTTAAATTATTTTTAATAAGTCAATGCTTAAAAATATATACCTATTTATAGTGATTTTGGGACTCAAATTAACAGAGTAAAATTCGAAAAATAAGGTAGCAAGCTGGTTATCAATATAATGGTATGAGATCAAGCTGGATTTTGATATTGGTAATATGGAAGAGAAGTCAAAGTTTTTGTAAAATGAGTTTTTTATAAGGCCTCCGCTGGCAACAATTCTTATAATGATTTCGTTTTTTTCTCTCCCATGGTACTAAGCTTACACTAGGCAAATTTTAATGGTAGAACGAGGTTTAGCCAGCTAACAAGATTGTGCGATAACACTATGGTAAAACAATAGAATGTGGATTGTACATCTTTTATAGTTTTTAAAATGTTTAGCGAATTTTGCATGGAAAATAGCTCTAGTTCCCGCTAGCCGCTATTTTCCAATCTGTGGAGAAACATTGAAAAGTGCTAGATCTAGTTGGAAAATAGGTAAACTGGATTTTATCGTATCGCGTTAGTACGAAACTAACTGTTACAAAGGTGGAAAAGGTTGAGGAATTGGGAAAAGTGTAATAAACTGTTATAACGTGGGTGGAAAATATTGGTAGGGAACATTGCTAACAAAGAAATCGTATAGTGATCGATAAGAATAATCGAGTACCTTACAAATTTAGTCACCCATAGATGGCGCTATACAGCAATAATAAGAGAGACAAATTGGAAATTAGATTTAAGGTAAAGAAATTTAAAAAGTAAGACAATTATACTAGAAAAGTTTTATTTTTCATTTAGAATGACGCCTCTTTTTGTGGCATCTAAGGCGTCTCCAAAACTCCCTGCTGGTCAAAGTGAACCAGACAGGCCTTAACGGTCTCACGCACTCGTTTGTTTTCGAAGATCTGGCTGCGCCTGATCCGCATTTCCTCCTGATCAGCAAAGCTGAGGACGTTGAAGCCGGCACTGGCTTCCGGCGAAGCACAGCTGGTGGGAAACTCGCAGGTGACGGAGTAGTAGCCGTAAAACAAACAGCGCTGCCACTCCGCCTTTATTTGCCCAAAAGTGGGCCTCGAGCCTTTGAACCCACATAGTTCCAGAGTTTCGATGAGCGCGTCGAAATAGTGCTGCAGGAGCTCATCCTTCTGGTGAAGCAGCAAGTCCTGCTGCAGACTGGTGTGGAAGAAAAAGTGCAGGTCGATGGCAGGACTGCCCCAGAAACAGTTTTGGAAGTCCAGCTGGAAAAAGATAAGTGTTTAGAGATCTCTCATTAATGAGATACAAGCCCACTCACCAGAACAGCTTCCTTGGTAGACCTGTTGATCATTATATTATTCAGCCAGACATCACCGTGAACAATCACATTAAAAACCGAGGGTTTTGGATCCACCACCTCTTGCAGGCGACGTGAGAAGGCTTAAGGTTGCTGAGCCTTCATCTTCTTGGATATTTGCGGCAGTTCTTCGGCAAACAAATCAGCAGCAAATTCTATAGCATCGAGGAGAATTCCCCTCATAATGGCATCAGTTATTCCTTTTGAGTGCATGGATGGTGGAAGCTTATCCACCAAAGCGAGCTGTTCTTGCCGCAGGACCATGGACGTACCGTGGAACTGAGCTATCTTTCGCAAGCATACTTTGGCATCATCAAGGGCCAGACCCTGGAAACGATCCAAAGCAACGTAGCCCAGTGCGCCCAGGTCCTCCAGAATGTAGGTTTCCTTTCCAGGAGAGATCTCCGCAAGCAGGCAACTGGAATAAAAGAGTCATTATTCAGGGACTTAAATATCTTACAAATCATTAAACTTGCTGGCTTTAAGATAATAAAGGAAATTCATTTAAAATAAAAGCCATTTTACTTCAAAGTTGTAATAACTCTGTTAACGCAAAAGCGTTATCAACATTATCAACATTTAAACACTTATTTCCTCAGATAAGGTACAACTTTACAGTCCCAACAAATCTGGAGATAATATTCACTGTGCTAGCTTAAGTGGTTATTTTGATAAAGTAACAATAAATTACATAAATTACTTACTCTGCGCTCAGTTTGTGATCGACCAGCAAGTCTGATGCCTTCTTGAGCACAGCGCCCATGGCTGGAAGCAGCTGCTCGTACATCTGCTTCTCGCTGGAACCCATCTCAGCTGCCACCGGCAACAAGTCTTTGATAATATAGTGTCCCGACTCCAGATCTCCTTCGGGCGACCTGCGAAACTTCAAGGCCACCCGGTGGATGACACTACAGAAGTTGGCGCCGCTCGGAACTACAGTTTCTATGCTAAAGTCTTCCACTTTGAGCTCTTCACTAGCGTAGAATGAGGCCAATGCCCTTTCGAATGACTCTGCATTAAATGTCTTCTCCATTTCGTCTCCCATTTCGCGTCCGTTTGCAACAAGCCACTCCGATCGACTGAAGGCAGTGCAGCACTGTCCGACTTTTCAGAGCTACTTGATAAGATCAAATTGAGGGTTTGGTTTCATTTAGTAGAACATTTACTTAATTTTTAATGGGTAAGAGCAGCAAATCATAAAATAAATTCGTTTGAGGAGCAGACGTTGAACAAAATTAAGCGAAAATGTTGGATAAAATCGGAACTGGGAATTCCCTTGCAGTGTGGTGAGTAGGGAAGAGCAGGAAATTTTGGGCCACGTGGAGGTGAGATCTAGAAACAGTAGTTATCTGCCAAAGAAAGCGGATCGGACAACAGTCGATTTATATGTAAATGTAAAATTCTGCATGTAAAATGTGATTCTTTTTTTAACATTACCAAAATGGATAGATTTTCAACGATCCAATTGCAGGCTGCAAGGGTATATAAACTTCGGCTTACCAAAGTTAGTTTCCATTCTTGTTTATAATTAATATTAATAATATGATGAGTCTGGCAGCCCTTGATCGGCACCTGTAACTAACAGTGCGCGCATAACAGTGCACTTTTTGGCGTTTTTTAGGTCATTTCGTTCGCTCAGCTGGTCACACCCGACCACACAATATGGCTGCCGTAATGCGAATTTTTTTGGGGAAAGTTCAGGGTTTATTTTTAGGAACCAATTTATTTAAATTTTAAATGTTAAAAAAAAAAACACTGTAAAATTGCTATTTTTTTAATAGCAATATTGCCAAGCACAGAAACCTATATATGGCGAAAACATAAAAAAAAAATACTCCACACGATTGTGCAGTATATATAGCTATATAGCTTAAAAGTTTTGCCAGCTGATGTTGCGCATTCTGTAAACCTGCTTTTAAGATGCTTAGAATTGTTATTCTTCCGAAATTGTTTCGCTTTGCAACATTGCTTCGTCATAATGAGATATTTCTTCCTTTAAGTATTTGAAATTAACAGTTCGGTCAGTACGACCACTTGCGGTAAAATCTAGTATCTAGTAGTTTCTAGTATTGGTTGGAAGCTTTGGCTAAAATCCAGAATCTAGTAGTTTCTAGTATTTATAGCGAGAGGGCTCTCAGAGAGATTCGCTCGTTAACGCGAAATTCTACGTCCAAATACATGTTAACTCGAAATTTGACTCTGTTAACCCGAATTTTGACAAAGCGCCGCTAAATTCTGAAATGTAGATGGCGTTTAGAAAATCGAAGCGACCGCCAGGTGGGGTAATTTTATTTGCTTTCATATTTTCATATTATTGATATTTTTATAATTGATTTTAAAATAAATGGTAGATATTAACAATTTTTGAATCCGCCGCGCTTGAATTTTATGTTATACTTCTTATGTTATGTTATGTTATTCTCTCCCACTCGAAAGACGAAAGAGACGTATCGAGTTGGCAGCTTTTTAAACAGAGGTGGTATTTTTTTTATCGTTTTTCGCTTTGCAACATTCCCACGTCATAATAAGATATTTCTTAATTATTTGAAACTAATAGTTTTTTTTAAATTTAGGGGGAAGACTAGTATTTTTAGGGGGAAATAGCGACTTTCTGAGATTTTTTAGGGGGAAAACAAAATATTCATCTGGCAAC
>VNJW01002119.1:0-21601 GCA_008042615.1 Drosophila auraria | reverse complement strand
GAGGGTATAATAATTTTGTCATGATGTTTGCAACGCAGTGAAGGAGGCATCTCCGACCCCATAAAGTATATATATTCTTGATCAGCATCACCAGCTGAGTCGATCTAGCCATGTCCGTCTGTCTGTCCGTCTGTCCGTCTGTCGGTTTCTACGCGAACTAGTCTCTCAGTTTTTGAGCTATCGGGCTAAAATTTTCAGCATAGTCTTATTTCTTTAGCACGCAGTATATATGTCGGAACGGCCAAAATCGGACCACTATATCTTATAGCTGCCATAGAAATGATGGCGAAATTAATGTAAAAAAAAATTTTAACTTCTCTGTTTTTCAACGAATTTCTATAAATTTCGAGATTTAGTCGTTTTTTATAGTTCTAGAATTACGGTTTTAATTTCATTAAGATCGGACAACTATATCATATAGCTGCCATAGAAGGGATCGGTCGATTTATATGAAAATGTAAAATTCTACATGTAAAATGTAAAATTTACAAAATTTACGTAATTTGACTTTTTTTTTTCAACATTGCCAAAATGGATTGATTTTCAATGATCTAATTGCAGACTGCAAGGGTATACAAACTTCGGTTTACCGAAGTTAGCTTTCTTTCTCGTTTTTGTTTTTTTTGTATAAGCCCTTGGTGGTTAGTTCAAGGCTAAAGTTTATTATTGCACTGACCGAACTTGTGCGCGTTGGCAGCGCTTTGATAAGCCTATTAATAGATTGATATTTACTTAATTATACTAATGGCAAACGAAACTGAAATCTCACCGAGAAATTGAATGAAATTCAAGGGTATTTCTTTTTGTGTTTTTCCTTCTTCACTTATCATAGTTAAAAGGCAGTGGTGTATGGAAGGGGGTGTTGAGTTGGGGAACCTGTTTTATAGAAATATATCAAGTTTTAATTCCTTAAAAAATGGTAAATTGTATTTTAATTAATTTGGAAACCAAAAAACGATTGCTTTTTTCAAGAAATTGTATATAAGGTAGGGGTGCAGCCCCTCTCAAATTTGCTATTAACCCGCCACTGCTTAAAAGGTTAAGTTCCTTAGTATGTGTGTGAGTGAGGGAGAGAAAAAGTATCGGCTAACTGGTTTTTGTTATTTCTTTTTTTGGGCGCTGCTTTTACGCGTTACTTTTTGGGGTTATTCTTAACGCGTGCGAGCTTCTTCTTGCCTTTTTTTTTTTGTCAGCCTTTTCTACTTCTCTCTCCTTCTCTCTCATTTCCATTTCCATGCAGCATTCAATCTTTGTTTTGCCAACCAAAAAAAAAAAACCGAAAAAAGGTAAAGCACGCAGCCTAAAAATAGCCAAAATAAAAAGCATAGCGACTCTGCCAATTTCGACGGCGACGTCGACGTCAACTGCGACGCGTTGGTAATTTGCTTGATTAAGTGGAATTTTTCCAAAGCATCGAAATGCAGGCGTCAATTGCGCGAAAGGCAAAACAAAAGCAGCTGAAGAAGAGAGAAACACAAAAAACCAGGAAACCAGAAAGAGTTAAGCATGCTGAAAATTTAAAAATGTGCCAAATGCAAAGGCAAATGCAAAATGCGTAATGATGTACGCTACGCCACGCTACATAGGCGGCGAATTGTAATAAATAGATCGGTTGCCTTTTCGCTGGCCGTTTATACTTCCCAGCCAAACAGTCAACGGCCACCGAGTGCCCATAAAATATATACGGTTCACAGTCGGGGATAAAACTATAGCACCTGCATATTGGTGGACAACACACGTTATTTATCCTTAATAAATGTGGGATATAATTTCTAACAGCTTATGATAAGAATTTATGTTTGAAAAAATAGTATTTTATTAAACTGGTACTTAAACTTTTTTATTTAATTTAAAATTGTATAGATTTTGGAATTTATGGAGAGTTACTAAAAATTTTGTGGGTTAAATGGGCTAAATTTTCTTATTTCTTTCATATATTCCATACTCCTACCTCCATTAAATAAATGACTCCCCTGATTAGTATTTATCCCTAATCTATTGACCTCAATTGTATCCACACACACACTCAGTCACATCAAAAGTGAAGGTAAGATGGGTGAAGGGGGCGGAGGGAGGTATGGTTGGATAGGCAAAAGCAGAGACGGTGACGCCGACGTTGACCGAAACAGCGACGCTGGCAGAGTCGGTCGGTCGTTTGGTTTTATGTACAACTTGAACCCATTGCCTATGTGCTGCGGGTGTGTGAGTGTGGAATACAAACACACACACAGAGGCATGGCTGGGACTTATGTACAAAAACAACAATAAACAGCAAAGACGCAGCAGCAGCAGCAGCAAGAAGAAGAAGCAGAAGAGGCAAAAGAGGAGGGGGAAAGGTGGGCGCAATTGCAATTTCGCCATGTATCGAATCAAATAATACATATGTACATATGTAATCCCCCCTCATTCGGTATTTATGTGTGTGTTTAAAGGCACATAAATATAACAACCTGCGCAAATGTGCAAAATTTGCAAATTGACAATATGGAAATTGTTTAAGTTTTCGGGCCTGCCAAGTTTATTAACCTCGGAACACTTAACTACTGCTTGATATTAAGTATATGGGGATAACTGAAATATGTATTTTATTTATCACTACTTCTTTTGACTGATCCAATTTTATACTTGGGAATTTTAAGCGAAATGACTGCAGCACCCTTTCGTTTGACTGTTTTATAGACGATATAGAGTTTATGGTTTAATCTTTTAATAATATGAATCTAAGACCAGAGATTATAGAAAAAAAAAATGATTAGGGATCGTGTTAAAAGAAATTTGATATTGTTTTATATTCAAGATATTCATGATACGATTTTATTTAAATAGATTGCACAGTTCCTGGAAAAATGATACAAGCTAAGTAACTTTAACTGAACTTTCCTTAGAAATAAAAGCTAAAGGTTATCGATTCAGATTTCTTACAATTTAATTGTAGCTCCAAATCCCTATCACTGATACGCCCGCATACATAAAAAGCTTATCTCGTTAAAACAGTAAAACGATTTTATTTCTTTTTAAAGTAAGCCAGCTTTTTTCTGGGAGCAAGAGGAGGAAAGCACAAAGCATTAAATGATGCTTTGGCATCTCGGCTTCATCGCTTCGTCTTCTTATTTCTTCTCATTTTCTGTTGTTGCTTTTTTTTGCGGCCTCCACAGTAAACAAAACCAGTTTGAAAGTCATTAATTTTTAGCTTGTCTTTGCATTGTTGCTATTGCTCCTTATGTATTTTGTATTTTACTGTTTATTTAGTTGGCAACACTGGTCAAGAGCACCAAAAACAGCTGTGCAACAGTTTCGGAATATAAGTATGTATACCTTGGTGATAAGCAAAAATACAAATCAGAATATGTAAGGAATCCCAAAGCTTACACTCTTGTCGCGATTGTTATACAGTGCACGCAATTAATTTGTGCTTAATGTTCTAGTTAACCCATTTAGAACATTTTCGGTTTCGGTTTTTGTTTTTATTTCGTGTTTGTTTGTTTGTTTGCCGTTTTGAGTGCTGGCGAATTGCTCAATGCTGCTTATCGGTCGGTTATAAATAAACGCTGCGAGAAAAACGACGAGGTACAGTGGGTCGTGTAATTGAAGTGGTGATACAAATCGATTACATCAAGTGTACTTGAATAAAATGATCCAAATTTTTATAAAATCATTAGGTTCATTTTGTTAACGTAATAGAGAATTAAATGCATTTTTAATTTAATTCATGGTATATTACCTTTAAAGTACCTATTTGAATTGATTAGTTTTTAATGAGCGAAGCTTGTGAATCCCCAAAGTATAGTTTTTAGGCAGAACAATAGTTGAATGGAACAAATAGTAATCCAAAATGGTTGAATATTATGTATACAGTGCCTGAACTTTCACGAATTTCACACATTGAATATAATTTGACAGTATGTTCTTGTAGGAACTGGTTTTGATTCAAATGTACCTATTTTAATTGTGTATTGTTGTACAACTTAGTAAAGATAGTACTAAAAGTACGATTTTGTGTGACAGAGGATGAAATATCTGAAATAATTAGTATTGACAGCGGAATAGTTCCCGAACTTTCACGAATTGTTCACACATTGAATGCAATTCGATAGTTTCGCCATAGTTTACGATGACATCACTTTTTGGGCTGCAGTTTTAGAATTGGCCAGCGTTTTTGTTGGGACTGCAATTGGAATTGGATGGGACTGTGTTTTGTGTTTTGAGCGCACCCCCGGTTGCACCCTTCTCCTTGCCACCCAATTGTGATTCCAAATCCCAGCATGGATGAGTAAATATGTACGAAGGTCGGTCGCCAACCCCCCTCCCCAATCGCCCCACCCCATGCCAACCGTACCACCTCCGCCCATGTACAACAACTCGTGCTCTCTCACTCGCTCTGGCTCTGGCTCTGGCTCTCTCGCAAATGCCCACTTCACTCCTCCCCACCCCTCTTCACTACGCTTATGTACAATGGCATAAGATATAAGATATGCGCATTTCTTATAAATGCCGAACTGAAACGTAGCGAGAAATATGTTTGTCGAACCTCCCGTGTTTGTTTGTTTGCTAAGCTGCCACTTGGTTTTATCATAATTTTTTCCTTTATTTTTGTTTTTCTTTAATATCTTGATGAGTTCTACAAAGCAAGGTGTACTAAAATTAAAGGGGTCTTTGAGTTGGGTCTTTAATATAATAACTTTGTAAACTAATGTAATTAGAGGCTTAAATGTTGATTTGTTTTGAATGTTTGATTTTGGAACAACTTAAGGCTATAAACTAGATTACATTCATCACCCTTATCATAGGCTCATGTTTAATCTGTGGGTTTCAGTAAATATACTTAGATTGATCTTCCATGATATTGCATAAATATAGATACGATTTTAAGGGAAAAATTCTTAAATTTTAAAGGAGCTTTAAGTATTATCTTCAATTAGAAACTTCGTGGGAGATTATGGGCAATGGTCTCTGGAAAGGTTTTGATAACCAAACTAATATGCAAATCAATTTGCGGATGGGTGGTGATGATGGGTGGGGGGAAGTGGGTGCTGCTGTGGGTGGCCAGACCCCAAAAAAGCGCCAGCTCTCCTCCGTGTTCCTCCGCTCTCCACACTCTTTGATGTCGTCTCGCGTGTGTGCGACGTGCTCTCTCTTCGGCCGTCTTGCTGCTCCGGCTCACGCTCTCTCTCCCGCCGTAGCCGCTGGTATTGCTGCCGTCGCCGCCGTCGCCTCTCTCTGTCTTTCTTTCCCGCGTGCCCGCTCTCTGGCTCTCTCTCACCGCAGCCACACTCAAACACATTTTGCTTGCTTTGCTGTTGCTCTTCGCTTTTGTTTGTGTTGTTGTTGCTGCTGCTGCTGCTGCTCGCCGCCGCTATGTACACAACTGTACTTTTGATTTAACCTTATTTCTTTTTCTTTTTTTTTATTTTCTGCGTTGCCGTCATAGCTTCTAAGTTTTTCGTTACCCCCCCCACTCCCTGTCGGCATGTGCATCTGCTTTCGTTACTTAGGTGACCGCATGACAAGTCCCCCATTGGCATCCTTCATTACTCAAGGTAATGCAGTTTTTGTACCTGTTTCGGGTGACCAACAACCCTTCAACTTGAACTTGAGCATAAAGTGACCCACAAGCTATCGTATATTGCTGGTGTACTATATATGTACACACAAACATATGTACATATGTGCATTTGTATAAAAATCTCACAATGCAACAGCGCTAATTGAAACTCATTTAGCGCGCTATTAAACACAATTATAGTCACACACAAAATGCCAAACGTCGCAACAAATCGATAAAAGAAGACTCTGCCTTTTTTTCTCAAAGAGATTCCTCGCGTCGTGGATAAGGGTTAATGGGGGGATGGTGAGTGGGTGTTAAGCGGCATCATCACGCATAATGCTCGCCAGCATTAAAAAGCATCTATAAAAGTTTAAAAATGTTTGCATTAATTTAATAAGAAAAAGCTGAAAATCATCAAAGCACACAAGCGTACACACACACACACACACTTTGCGGGCATTAACTCTCACACAAACGCGCTTATACACAGGCCAACAAATTAAAGGCACAGTGGGGCAGACCATGAAGAAACATTGCTGACATTTTCAAAATCCATAATTTTCGGTATTTGATTGAAATTAACAAACTAAGTTAAAATATAGTATTAAATAAAGATTATTTTAAGACATTTTAATAAATACATCCCAGTTTCACTATAATAAATATATGTAAGAAGAATGTTTTAGGTTTAAGGTGATAGTAGGAATCAAATATTAAGAAATTATAAAAATTTAAAAAGGCGTAGTTAAACTGATTAAAATTTCTAAATTTAAATTTTCCCAAATTTTCATTGACTTGCGAACACTTTAGTGCCGCTTGATCTTATCAACGCCCACTATCACCGTTCACATTCCCATATTCCTTCTGTGTGTCACACAGCACACCCCGCGAAGGCGAAATCAACCGCTGATGCGACCCACTGTGCGCTGATAGCGGCGGACAGCGCAATCTGATGACGACACAAGTGTCGAAAGTAACGAGACTCCGTCGACAACCGCCAAAAGAGAGTGGTGGTGGAGCTGCTGGGAGCTGGGGGCCAGGCTGAGAAAGGGGAGCAGATGGAGGAGAAGAAAAAATAAAGCAAAACGAACGAGTAAGCGTGCTCATAGGCTTATGTATGAGTGCGTTCCTGTGTGCTTGTGCTAACTTTCAAAGCGAGTTAATTTATAGCAGCAACAATGCGGAGTTGTTTTATTATTACTACGTTTACTTTTTTTGTTGCCCCAGCTTTTTTGTAATTATGCCATTTGATTCGCTCTTCTTCTGCTGTAAAAACTAGATTCTTCAAGTGGATTCTTTTGGCGAGCTTCAAACTGGCCAGTGTTGCCACCTGTTTGTGTGTGTGTTTGGGGGCTGCATTTATTTATCATCTCTTAATTGTGACGGTTATTACTGCTGCTTTATTGTTTGTGGTCTTGTTAAAATGTATTTTTTATTGACTGTTGTCTCTTCCCCGGTCTCTTGTTGTTGTTGTTGTGTCTTCCGATTCATCAGCAGGTGAATGTTTGTTGCCTTTGCCTTGTTGTTTGCTGTTTGTGTTTTATATATGTACACTGCAGCTTAAGTTGCTTGAAAAGTTTATTCACCTCTCGCTCTCACGTGTCAGGTAGCTGTTGTTTGCTCGTGTATGTCTGTGTGGCAGTCTGTGTGCCTGTGTGCGCTTTGTACGGTTCGGGTCTCTGCTAGTTATTCTACTACTAAATACAGTGGAGCATACCTACGAAGGATTTTCGAAAAAATATAGAAGTATTTAAGAAACAAATAGGGAAAATGTATTTTTTTATATAAAATAAATGCATTATTTCGGATATAACATTATTACTTTTTCTTTTCCTTTTATTTTAATTAATTGACTTAATATTTTATTTCATAATCGTAAATAAACCTATAATACTTAAATCCTCTTTTTTCTATTTTTAAAACACATTTATTTGTTCTATCCAAGCTTCACTGTATTACAAGTTTTGCCCCATTCCACATAGAGCTTGCTTTTCATGTAAATTTTTGCGCAGCCACAAAACCAGCGGCTTTGCATGCGAAAATTTGTTAAATCGAAAACGTGACTTGCTTTGTGGATTGGCTGGAAGATGTCCGAATATCCGAATCCAAATCGAAAGAAATTTCTTGCTCGGGCTTCCACTTACACTTGCATATCTTGCGATCAAATCAGAGTTGATTTTAGTTGATTTAGTGCCGCTTTCTCCTCCTCGAGAGGCTATCAGTTTCCTCCTCAACAAGGTCGTCCGTGGTGTCGCCATAATAAATTGAAATCAGGAAATATTTATTATTTCGCAGCACGGACGCAAAAAGGGAGCAGAAATCGAGACTTTCGCACTGCGGGAAAAAAGGTGCTGCAGATACAGATACTACCCGTACACGTTTAGGGGTTAGAGTTGGACGGACTTCCGCTTTCGAAAGGAAAACAAAAACGACAAAAAGAAAAAATATATATTGCAAAGAGGAAACCCAATTTCAACCCCGTTGGTAAAACTCGAATGCCACACACTGCCACGCCCCCTTAACCCCTATCCAGGGTCTGATTATGGAAAATGACAATTTCTTGTTTGCTCCAAGAACAACTTATTTTTGTTTTTGATTTGAGAATTGCAAAGATATATTAAACTTCCCTATTTAAATATTTAAACGTTAACAAGAATTGCATGCTGTTCTAAAGATTTATTATAATTTTAGTATTGATTTCTGAATTCCTTAAAGAATACGTTTAAAACCCAATCTTATAAATGTTAAAAATACCTTTAAGTAGAAGATTTCTTAAAGTGCAATTAAAATTAGACGATATGGCAACTTTATTCTATATACTTAACTGTCTTGGACTTAACGTGAAGGTTAATTCTAACCGGACATTGAGAAAGTGGGTTTTAGTCATAAAACTTCTTTGAAGAAGAAAGCTTTTTCTAAAGGAGTTTTTTTTTAACATATTTAACTTGTATTTTAAAGTTTTTGTTTAGTTATAATAACAGATACTTTATATAATATCTTGGGAATCTTTTTAAATCGATTCATTCTTGTATCATGTAGGGGCAATGCTTTTCCATTTATAAATAATTTAGAAATATTAAATGTTTCTATAAACTTTTAAAATATTCTTATAAATTTTTCCTTCTCTCTTCCTTGCAGTTGACCAACATACGGAATCACGACGACGCGACGAGCGAAAATGGCCAAAATGGAGGTCGACGATGTGGTCGACTTGAGTTTAGGTTCCGGCCGTGATCCGGCGTTAACCATAACGCCGGCTCCGTCTCCGGCGGCGCTAAGCAATCGGGATTTGCGAGCGCTGACGGCAAATAATGCTGGTCTTACCATAACGCCAGCACCGGCGCCGGCGACCAATAATAATGGCACCACCACTACCACCAATAGCACCAGCACCAACAGCAGCAGCAGCAACTCCGCCAACTCCACCAGCAACTCCACAGCAAACAGCAGCAGCGGCAGCGGCGGCGGCAGCAGCAGCAGTAACACCAACTCCACCAGCAACACAAATAGCCACAATAATGCCAGTGAAGGCGGCGGGACAGCCGGTGGAACAGGGGCAGCCTCAGGAGGAGGAGGAGGAGGCATCGGAGGAGGTCAGGACGAGAACAAGGTGCAAAGGAGAGTCCTGCGACCACGAACCGAACCCAAATCCTATGCCGAGGCTCCGGATATTGTGCTATTACCCGCCCGGACCAATGGCCGTCAGCAAAATGGAAACATTGATTCCGAGACGGACGACGAGGAGATGCCGCCCTATGTGCCCATCAAGGAGCTGAGTCACGCCGAGCTCAAGGAGCGAGAGAAGAGCCTGAGGAAGCTGCGGCAGGATCTGCGCAACGAGGAGACCAAGCTGATGCTCCTCAAGAAGCTCAAGCAGTCGCAGCAGGTGATGAAGGAGAATCTCGTGGTGACACCCACAAGCGTCTCGCCCAACAATCCGCTGTCAGCGATTCCCGCCGCGCTCACCTCGAAGGGATCGCTCAGTGTCACGCCCACGTCGGCAGTGCCGTTGCCCGCCCACAGCAAGAACAGCCGGAGCAGTCTGGGCGGCAGTGGAGGAGCTGCCGTGAGCATCAGGTGAGGGATAGAATTTAGAGAATAATATTTAATTAAAATACTAAATTAATGAATTAAATTGCAGCGCCACCAACAGTCGAACGGGCAGCTCAAGCTCAGCGGCGGCGGCCGCCTCTGCCATTGCAGCGGCAGCTGCGGCATTGAGTGGCCACCAGCAGCGTGGCAGCAACTCGGGCGGCTCCTCCGGCCTGGGGAGCAACTCGATTCTGCCACCGCCGAGGGCATCGCTGCCGCCGGGCGCCACTTTGGCAGCCGGCACAACCATTACGCCTGCCACCTCCGCCTCGCATCGCTCCAGCGCATTGCCGCCGCGCACCAACCTGCCGAATCTCACCATCACGCCCTCGGTGACCATAACGCCCACCTCGGCGCCGCCCTCCAGTCTGAAAGCACGCAATGTGAGTTATTGTAATGTAATCGTTGCCGTAAGCGCCGAGTTTTTCTCTCTCACCTTTTTGTCCAAAGAGCACCAACAGTATTCAACAATTCAACAAATAAACAATTTACCAATACAACAATTTAACAATACACCAATTTGCATACTTAAAAGTCATTACAAACATTCCAAAATCACACAAGAAACAAAAACTCACGCTTAGCAACACATTAGAGCACATTGTAAACTAATTAACTAATTAAATGCCATGTTTAAGCAGCAAGAATTATAGGAAAACCCATTAATTAGGGCTTTGACTTAATAAAAAAGGTTCCTTCAATTAATAAACTAACCAATAATTGCAAGCTGAAGCTTGAAAATGTATTAACAATTTAATTGTAAGTGTTGTTTCCATTTTTTTAAATTAAAATTTGTTAGAAAAAGGCTTAGATTGGTTAATAATTAATTTCAAATTGAAATCAATTTATTTTAAATAAGAAAATAATTTATTTTAACAAGTATTCCATTCAAATATTTAAAAAAATGATAAAAATGGTAAGTTTCCTATAACTTTCAGACCAAATCTTGGGCTAACTTTTACCAGAAATCGCTATAGACCTGCAATAAATCAATATAGTGCTTAAAAGTATGATACAACAGAATAAAATCTTCATAAAAAATACAGTTGTCATAAAATTAAAGCCTGATAAATTGCATAGCCTACTTTCGGACACCTTATTAAATTGTTTTCAAACCGATAGGCATTCCTGTTAGATTTTATCAATAGTTCTTGCTGCAAGCTTGGTAATTAACTTTTCCAACACTCTACACTAACCAACACTATCCACTTATAACTCTGATAACTCTATTAACACTTACACCTGTCAAGTCAGCCGAAGTCGGCCTCTGTCTGAGGATATATTTCATAAACCAAAAACCGAGGAGGCTTCGAGCAAGTGGCACTACTTAATATTCCATCATTTCTCGCATTTCATGCCTTACCTTTATTAAAAATCAGCCAACGACTAAACGCAACTTTGCCTCTGTTATTCTGTACTTGTACTTGCTATTCCTCTATAAAAACCCCCCAAAAAAACCAATCGTTGAAACATGCAGCCTAATATTTCGGATAATTCGAAGGTACCTGGGACCATAAGCAATTCTGTTTCCATCACACCGGCGCCACCACTGTCCCAGCAGCATCAGAATCAGCTCAACGAGCTGAAGGTGAGTTTAATCATTATATAGTTACTTAATTTCTTGAATAATAATTTAATTCAATTAATTACTATTTTGACAGAACGATCGCTCTACGCCGAGAGAGGACGCCCAGACACCCGCTCAAAGACAGGCGGCAGCTAAAATGGCACTGCGAAAGCAGCTGGAAAAGACGCTGCTGCAGGTGAGTAGCAAGTCTCTTGGAAGTCTAACCTTTGCTCTAATATATTCTCTGACTGCCCCAAAAAGATTCCCCCACCAAAGCCACCACCGCCAGAGATGCACTTTATTCCAAATCCCAGCAACACGGACTTTGTCTATCTCCTTGGCCTGGAAACTGTGGTCGACTATCTGACGGTCAACAAGAAGGCCAATGCTGTGGCAGCACCCTTCCGCTGTGCCCAGTGCAAGATTGACTTTACGCCCGTTTGGAAATGGGAAAAGCAGAGTAAGGAAACCTTGCAGTTTTTGCTAGAAATAACTAATAACAACAACAACTTCTTCCCCTTTCCGCAGCCAACAAGGATCCCAAGGTGATCTGCGAGCAGTGCGTCACCTCCAATGTGAAGAAGGCCCTGAAGGCGGAGCACACCAATCGACTGAAACAGGCGTTTGTAAAGGCCCTGCAGCAGGAGCAGGAGATCGAGCAGCGTCTGGCCAGCCAGAGCAGTCCGTCGCCGGTGGATAACCATGGATCGAGTGGCGGCAACAACAACTCGCTGTCCGTTTCCGCCGTATCCAGCTCCAACTCCTCATCGTCGCATATGCAAAGGGAACGGGAGCAACTGCAGGCGACGCACGCTTCGGCGGCTGCAGCGTTGGTCAATCTGCCGCCGTCGGTGACGGTGATACCCACCAAATGCCAGACACCAACGCCAGCGACGCCGCGTCCAACGCCGCCGCCACCGCAAAGTCAACCCACACCGCCGCCGTCGGGCACGTCGCGATCTTCGCGAGCGGCAGCCACCGCAGCCGCGGCTGCCATTGCCGCCCAGCAGGCGGGCATCCTTAGTCCCGGGCCAACGGCAGCGCATCACCATGAGGCGGCCTCGTCATCCCGTTCCTCCCGCAACGATCGGCACGATCATCACCACCAGTCGCAGCAGCAACAACAGCAGCAGCAGCGCGACCAGCGGGAACGGGATCAGCAGACGCAACAGCAGCAGCAGCAGGCGCAGAGCTACGACAAGTACTCGGCAGCCACACTGGCGGCGGCTGCTCATCTTAGTGCCCTGGGTGGCATGGGCGGCCTCAACCTCAATAGCCTGGCCAGTCTGGGCAATCTCGGAAATCTGGGGAACCTTAGCCAGCTGGGCAACCTGGCGGCCCTGGGCGGCTTGGGCAACTTTGGTGGTGGGGCCAGCTCGGCCTCGAACAATGCAGCGGCGGCGGCATCAGGGCTGGGTAGTTCCTCGCCAGCGGCCACGGCGGCGGCCATGCAGGCTTTCCAGCAGCAGCTATTTAGAGGTATCTAAATCATAGATTTATTTAATTATTTATATAATATATTAATTGCTTATTATTCTCTTAGCTCTGGGACAAGGTCTCGGCGGCAATCCGCAGCATATGATGCAATTTGCACCGCTTTTGTACTCTTACCAAGTCGCCATGGCGCAGGCGGCACAAGTGGCAGGTGAGTTCTCTCAATTTACACCTGACTTTACCAATTTACTAATATAATTCCATCTCCGCTCAGCCTTCAACAATAACAACAAGAAGAGCAGCTCCTCCTCGGGATCGGCCAAGAACTCGAGCAGCGCCAGCAGTATGGCGGACGTCCAGCGAGCGGCGGAGCTGCAGCGCCAGTATCTGCTGGAGATGATTCCGCCCCAGCAGCAGAGCGGCGCCAGCGGCAGTCGCCAGAACAACTGGAAGGCCTAAAAGGTCGCACTAAACAATACAATACGTTAAACAACAGAAACAGCAACTGCAGCAACAAAACAACAACTATTTTTATGGTTTTCTTGATTAGTTAATTTTATAATTTAAAACAAAAAACAACAAAAAACGAAAAAAGAAACACAAAAAGCAAGTAATAAGAAGAAAAACATCAAATATACACGTAATTAATATAATTATGCTATCTGTAAACAATAATTATACAATTAATTATACAAGAATGAAAGAAACGGAAGAAGCAAACAGTAATTGTTAGTAGTTTTTCCTTTATTTTGTTACCACTCTGCATTACACATCCATCTTTTCTATTATTTTGCAAGAATATACATAGCAGACGATAAATGAATGCAACGTTTTTACGCTCTCCTAGTAATTGAATATTAAATATGTCGTATATTGAGAATCCTAGTTAGTAAGCGAAGATTTGCCCCGTTTTTCTAGGGGCGCACAACAACAACAAAACAAATACCACATTCACACACAGCAACATTTTGTAATTGTTAACATACACACACACAATTTATTGGTTCGTTCTTTATCAACCACAAGAAATTTTGTCGTACAATTCTTTTTAGTTTTTATAGCATCGTGACTAAAAACCTATATGAATATATATAATAATATTATATTTTTTAATCAATTTTAAGCATATGCATTAGTATTTAGTTGTAAACAAATTTTTAGGGTATATAAAATAAATTACAGAAAACAAATTACACCAATCCTTGCATATTGCCAGCCTACACACCAGTTTATAGCCTAATTCGCATTTGGCACAAGTTTTCACATTTTAAATGAATGTGTTTCCACTGTTTTTGTAATAAATCTACCACAAATATAGAAACTTTGGTATGATGTGGTATTTTTCAGTATTTTATACTAAATATTCGAAGGGAATGGCCACATTCTTTTCGAATGTACATCCACCAAAATGTGAAAAATGTGCCAGTGGAGCTAGGCTATTATTCCGACATTTTACATTAAATCCTCCACATGCCTTATCCATGTTACAGCTCCGATACGAAGTTAGTACTGTTATTTAGTTGAGATCGCATAATAATACTATGATCACGTCTCCTGTTTTTGATTTTCATACAAAAATGCAAAACATACATCGAAAACTCCAAAAGCTAAACCGTATATAATAACTTGTACATACTTTACATATATGACATTTGAAGGTAATACATGTTCGGTAAACCGAAATTAACATACTCTTCCCATTAAAACAGACACAGATCTTCAGGTTTTCGATCGATCCTCCATTGAGTGCAGCGAGCTCTTCCCGAGCCAGCGGCCAACATGAATATATAATATTGACTGAATATTAGCATATACACAGAGGTAGTAGGATTCTAGAATGAAGCTGAAGGAGCAGAGGCTTGCATAAATCCCTATTCATACGAGTAAAGCATAAAAGCATATATATATTTTTGATTTATCGGACGGACAGAGAGTTGTAGGTTTACACATTCAGGCGAATCATTCGGAACACAAACCAAATTCACTTTGGGCATGCGAAATCAAAATGTGATCAAAATATGAAATTACAAAACAAGCAAAATAAACGTAAAATAAACAAGAGAGGGAGAATTAAGCGGAAACATGCAGACGAGAAATTCATAATTACTTAAGCTAAATAAATAAATACAAAAACAAAAACTACAATGCATTGTAATTCAGTCGGCATCAGTTTCAGTGTGTACGTGTGTTTGAAATTCTATGCTAAATGTAAAACAGTATAAGAATATAACAGTTTTTAAACCAAAAAAAAAAAAACAAAATGGCTTTTATTTTATTTTGGGGGATTTGTACTATATAATCATATACATATATTAGTTTTTTACTAGCCTTTTGGCAAGTCAATAATGAGCTAAAGTGGTTCAAAACATTTCTGGAACGTTACTAAACTCCTAAGGTGGTCAATAACTATTCAAGTTACCTGATGTTCACCAAGTCTAAAAATGTAAGTAGTTCGAGTGTCGCTGAATTTCTACTTGGGAATTAAATTAGGTTTTTTTTTTCTTCGCTAATAGGTTTTATTAAAAATGGTTTTTAGTACTCAATTACTTTGATTTACTTTGATTTTATTTTGTTAGCAATTTTAAATAAAACTAAAGTTAACGTACAAGCAGGGAAAAAGTTATAATTTTAAATATTGCGCCTAACCAAAACTGTGTGACCAGCCGCTTTTATTTGTGTTCCCTTGGACGAACTTGTACTTTATTTATTGAACACCTGCATATTGATGCGCTTGGTCACACTAAGCCAGGGTGTGGAAAACAGATAAGTAAATAAATAAAAATTCCCGAATAATGGACAAGGAAAAAGCAATTGTGCCCAACCAAATTGGCTACCTGGTACTAAAGGACGACGGTGCAGTCCTGGAATCAGGCGGAGAGCTTAAGAATGATGAGCAAAGCGCCAATGTGATAATGGGCCTGCTCAATCTCACCGAGAGGTAGTTATCAGTGCGATAAATAATAGTGATTCATTGTTTAAGCCTAGTCCTATTCCAGCATCGATGAGTCCTTCATGGCGAATAGCAGCTGCGAGCGGATCACCATTGATTACGAGGAGTACTACTACAGCATCTGCATGTCCAACCGTCGAATATACGTGGTGAAGATCAGCGGGACCCAGAACGGTGCCAATACCACCACCACGGCCAGCTCCTCCTCATCGAACAGCGTGTATAACGATGCCTCCGACAGTGGAGCGGTGCTGGCTTGAAACCCAAACTCGGATGTACGACCCACTTGCCGCTTCTGCTGGCGGCGGGGAAACGGGCCACCAAGAGCCCACAATTGGCGCACTCCCATCCTGTATTTGATCCTTCTCTTTATTTGTCAAAGAATACATCATCTGTGAGCTCCTGCTCGAAAATCCGCCTCGCTTCCTGGGTTACGTCCAGCAGTGTGAACTTGCTGTTGCAAAGGATTACGTAGTACTGCCGGAAGTTGCAGCGCCTCTTCACGATCCAGTAATCGTTCGTGGTCTTCACCTGCAGCTCTTCGGCGGGTGCACTGTCCAGATTGTTCGATTTTCCGCTGGAATTGGCCAGATCCGCAATAATGCTCATCACGTTGCGAGGGATTCCCTGGGGCAGGTGCCGCTGCATGTTCGTGTGATGCTGCAGGCTCTGTTCGTTGATGAACAAGTACTTAGCTGCCGTTTCGCTGCTGCTAGTTGCGTTCTCCTGACCACCGGTTGAGCCCACAGCTTCCTTGTTCAGTTCGGTGACTATATCGCGGGCCAGCGAGGTCAATTGGCCACTTAAATAGCTATGGAGTTCATCGTAGAGCTCCTGGTTTGGGGCAGGTTTATCAGCTGGAAAGGGAGTGGGGTTAAGCTTTTAAAATCCATTTAAAAATCAAACAAAAAACCTACCGTCCAAGAACAAACAAAGCGTAATGTGAAGGGCACGATAAATGAGCAGATAATACGTCTTCGTTTGCTTCTCCAACGTAACATAGATCTTCAGGGGACCAGCCGCCGTCTCCTCCTCCCCTTCCACCAATTGCCTCACAAACCCTGGCAACTGGCTCTCGCTGATGCTCCGCTTGAGCGAGGGACTCACGGCTAGGGTAGAGCTGCTGGCCTCCACTTTCAGTACGTTTTGCACTATATACGAGTGCAGGCTATAGAGATCCTCCGGCTGGAGTTTTCCGCCGCAAAGGATCTGTTCCTGGTAGAGCATCACCGTTTCCTTGATGGCAGGAAAGGTTTCGCTGAGCATCCCAAAATTCTGGGCTCGCAGAAAGAGGGATTTGTCCAGGGGCAGATATTGTATGGAATGGAGCATGTCGATGATATCACAGTGGGCGAGATCCTTCAGATCCTTGGTGAGGTACTTCTCGTAGAACCCGAGCAGTTCATGCGCCAGAAATTCCCTTCGCTTCTCTGCATTCGCTTCCTCGATTCCGTGGGATGTAAAGGTTCCGTGTTGCAGGCAAAACATTTGATAGCACTGCCTGAGGATGGCTCTGTAGATCCTGTCTGAGATCTCCGCCCCACGGTAGTCGTTCACCTCCACGCCCTCCTTCAGCCGGACCTCCTTTGGCACATTTAGGACCATGACCATCCAGTATCCTGGCTCGGGCTGATAAAAGAGTTGAGTGGTCTTCTGGGTGTGCAGCGCCTGGCAATCATCTTCCGAGGTGAAAGTCCTGCAAAGAGACACCACCATCAGTATTACTCACTTCCCAGGACAGCCAAGAGTCCATTAAATACCCTGTAAACCTTATGATGGCCTCACTGAGGCCGACATCCTTGATTTTCGTGTTCAACTCAATGTCATTTGGGTGATAGAACAAAATCTTTTTGTGTTCCTACAAAGAATTACTCATTTAGGGGCGTTTCCAGGCAATTGAAATCACTGAACCCACCTCGCCTTCACGTTCTCCGAAGCTGGAATTGAATACATAAAAGCTTCGCAGTGTAACTTCAACGCGCTGCAGTAATTTCGCCATTTTTAACCAATTAATTGGCAAACAAAAATATTTATATCGGCGAAAAATAAATAGAGATAAAGCACTAACGCCTC
This sequence comes from Drosophila auraria, assembly GCA_008042615.1. Lineage (NCBI taxonomy): Eukaryota > Metazoa > Arthropoda > Insecta > Diptera > Drosophilidae > Drosophila > Drosophila auraria. The sequence goes on along the minus strand of VNJW01002119.1, from coordinate 3,940 downwards.
GCTGTCCGCAAGCCAGGGCTGGCATACATTGAAAAGTTGGTATATTTTGGTATTTATTCTGCTTGTCAACCCCGCTACGTTCAAAGTTCAAAATACTGAAATTTAAACCAATTTTTTTTTTAAACAAAATTCTCGTTTATTTTAATTGTGTGTATTTTGGATTTGAAAGGTGAATTTTGATATATATATATAAAGAAAAGCATTAACTAAAGAAGTAATCTTGGTCTGTACTGGAATTTGGAATTTTGAAAAGGCCTCCCTCCCGAAAATTCCAACAGGCGAGTCCGTCTATTGCTTGATGTCCTGGATATTGAGTCTCGTGAAAAGTAGGTGCTTAGTATCTTGTGTTTATTTGGAAATGTATTCAGCTTAAGCCTGGATTCCTCCGCGCAGACGGAGCACCAAGTGGAGAGTGGACTCCTTCTGGATATTGTAGTCTGACAGGGTGCGTCCATCCTCCAGCTGCTTGCCAGCGAAGATCAAACGCTGCTGATCTGGGGGAATTCCCTCCTTGTCCTGGATCTTGGCCTTCACATTTTCAATGGTATCAGAGGGCTCAACCTCGAGGGTGATGGTCTTTCCGGTCAGCGTCTTCACGAAGATCTGCATTCCTCCACGGAGACGGAGGACCAAGTGCAAGGTCGACTCCTTCTGGATGTTGTAGTCCGATAGAGTGCGTCCGTCTTCCAGCTGCTTACCGGCGAAAATGAGACGCTGCTGATCTGGGGGAATTCCCTCCTTGTCCTGGATTTTGGCCTTTACATTTTCAATGGTATCAGAGGGCTCAACCTCCAAGGTAATGGTCTTGCCAGTCAAGGTCTTCACGAAGATCTGCATTCCTCCACGGAGACGGAGAACCAAGTGCAAGGTCGACTCCTTCTGGATGTTGTAGTCCGACAGAGTGCGTCCGTCCTCCAGCTGCTTGCCAGCGAAAATGAGACGCTGCTGATCTGGGGGAATTCCCTCCTTGTCCTGGATCTTGGCCTTCACGTTCTCAATGGTATCAGAAGGCTCAACCTCGAGGGTGATGGTTTTTCCGGTCAGCGTCTTCACAAAGATCTGCATGCCTCCTCGCAGACGGAGCACCAAATGAAGGGTAGACTCCTTCTGGATGTTATAGTCCGACAGAGTGCGTCCGTCCTCCAACTGCTTACCGGCGAAAATGAGACGCTGCTGATCTGGGGGAATTCCCTCCTTGTCCTGGATCTTGGCCTTCACGTTCTCAATGGTATCAGAAGGCTCAACCTCCAAGGTGATGGTCTTGCCAGTGAGGGTCTTCACGAAGATCTGCATGCCTCCTCGCAGACGGAGCACCAAATGAAGAGTAGACTCCTTCTGGATGTTGTAGTCGGACAGGGTGCGTCCGTCCTCCAGCTGCTTTCCGGCGAAGATCAAACGCTGCTGATCTGGGGGAATTCCCTCTTTGTCCTGGATTTTGGCCTTCACGTTCTCAATGGTGTCGGAAGGCTCCACCTCCAAGGTGATGGTCTTGCCAGTGAGGGTCTTCACAAAGATCTGCATGCCTCCTCGCAGACGGAGGACCAAGTGCAAGGTCGACTCCTTCTGGATGTTGTAGTCCGACAGAGTGCGTCCGTCTTCCAGCTGCTTACCGGCGAAAATGAGACGCTGCTGATCTGGGGGGATGCCCTCCTTGTCCTGGATCTTGGCCTTCACGTTCTCAATGGTATCAGAGGGCTCAACCTCGAGGGTGATGGTCTTTCCGGTCAGAGTCTTCACGAAAATCTGCATGCCTCCTCGCAGACGGAGCACCAAATGAAGGGTAGACTCCTTCTGGATGTTGTAGTCGGACAGGGTGCGTCCGTCCTCCAGCTGCTTACCGGCGAAGATCAAACGCTGCTGATCTGGGGGGATGCCCTCCTTGTCCTGGATCTTGGCCTTCACGTTCTCAATGGTGTCGGAAGGCTCCACCTCCAAGGTGATGGTCTTGCCAGTGAGGGTCTTCACAAAGATCTGCATGCCTCCTCGCAGACGGAGGACCAAGTGCAAGGTCGACTCCTTCTGGATGTTGTAGTCCGACAGAGTGCGTCCGTCCTCCAGCTGCTTGCCAGCGAAGATCAAACGCTGCTGATCTGGGGGGATGCCTTCCTTGTCCTGGATTTTGGCCTTCACGTTCTCAATGGTGTCGGAAGGCTCCACCTCCAAGGTGATGGTCTTGCCAGTCAGCGTCTTCACAAAGATCTGCATGCCTCCTCGCAGACGGAGCACCAAGTGGAGAGTAGACTCCTTCTGGATATTGTAGTCGGACAGAGTGCGTCCGTCTTCCAGTTGCTTTCCGGCGAAGATCAAACGCTGCTGATCTGGGGGGATGCCCTCCTTATCCTGGATCTTGGCCTTCACGTTCTCAATGGTGTCGGAAGGCTCCACCTCCAAGGTGATGGTCTTTCCAGTCAAGGTTTTCACAAAGATCTGCATTTCGGATTATTCTGCGAGTAAAAAATTTGAGTTGGAAAATTAGTAAGAAAGCAGATCAGATCACAGAGCTCAGCCTGGGTGAAAATCACACGATTACTGAAATTTCAGACTGACTCTATTCGAAGGGAGAGCCTAGGGTTGGAAATTATTTTTCAAAGCCTGCTGCCTGCCCGAGAGGTCAAAGTGCTGTCGTTTCGAGTTTTTCTCTCCCCCTTTTTCCATTCACCAAACAAAGGGAAACAGAGAAACTAAGAAAAAAGGGAAACTGAGAAACCTTTGTTCCGTTGCTTTGTCATTTCTTCGTTGTATTCGTGCATGCATGTGACTTTAATACACACAACTGTGCATGTATACTTGCATACATACACATTTTTGTGTGTATCCGCTGCTGACGTCACAGCAAATGCAATTTGAAAATTTTCAGACGTGGCCTTAATTGAACAATTGGCCTGCTGCATGTTTAAAGTCCTTGAACTGACTATTTAGCAAGTACCTAGTAGAATTGTGTTGAAATTAACTCTTGAACTGACTCAGCAATGCAAGACACACATACAAATGCGTATGCAAGCTTCTCGAATTTTCAAATGGCGTCATTGCGTATTTCACAATTGCCAATAAATCTTGGCGAAAAAACAATAAACACGCAAGCTTTATTTATAAATGTGTTTTTGTTTTGAGGAAAAATCAATGGGAAATAGGTATTGTGTGCCAATTTCTTCTTTTTTTTCAATTACGCAGAAAGGTTGAATAAGAAACCTGAACAAAGACCTTGAACTGAAATTTTACCGATTTTTTCACTGCCTTTATAATGCTTAGAAATAACTAGCGTTAATGTTTTAATACTTACTTTTGATTGCAACGTTCTTATATATTCTCTTTTTATTTTATATTATTCACCACTAATGAAATACTATATATTTTCTGGTTTAGGTCGCTGGGTTTTTCTGTTGAACTACCTTCTGCTGTCGTCGATTTGCTTTTGACTCAGTGTTGCCAGATGAATATTTTGTTTTCCCCCTAAAAAATCTCAGAAAGTCGCTATTTCCCCCTAAAAATACTAGTCTTCCCCCTAAATTTAAAAAAACTATTAATTTCAAATAATTAAGAAATATCTTATTATGACGTGGGAATGTTGCAAAGCGAAAAACGATAAAAAAAATACCACCTCTGTTTAAAAAGCTGCCAACTCGTTACGTCTCTTTCGTCTTTCGCGTGGGAGAGAATAACATAACATAACATAAGAAGTATAACATAAAATTCAAGCGCGGCGGATTCAAAAATTGTTAATATCTACCATTTATTTTAAAATCAATTATAAAAATATCAATAATATGAAAATATGAAAGCAAATAAAATTACCCCACCTGGCGGTCGCTTCGATTTTCTAAACGCCATCTACATTTCAGAATTTAGCGGCGCTTTGTCAAAATTCGGGTTAACAGAGTCAAATTTCGAGTTAACATGTATTTGGACGTAGATTTTCGCGTTAACATGTATTTGGACGTAG
>VNJW01002117.1:0-11380 GCA_008042615.1 Drosophila auraria | reverse complement strand
GGGCCGTGGAAAACATTGTTCTGCCGAGAGGCGAAACCTGATTAAAAAGTTGATCTCTGAAGGGAAAACTTACGTTGAAGTGCAGAAAATTATTGGTTGCTCACCAACAATGATACGTAATGCCATAAAATATGAGCCCACCAATGAAGCACGCGGTCGACCAAAGAAATTGACTCAGAGATTAGTGGGTCGCCTAATTAGGCAGGCGAAATCTGAGCCGTTCTTGTCTGCTGCAGCCTTGAAAAAAAGATGTGGTATTGATGGAAGCCTAGAAACGATTAGAAGAACACTTAGAGACAATGACCTCATGGCAAGAAGTCCAAGAAAAGTGCCATTGTTAACAAAAAACATGTTGTCAAGCGCCTAGCATATGCAAAAAAACACTTAAACAGGCCCTTAGAAAAATGGAGGAACATTTTGTGGTCGGATGAGTCCAAAACTGTACTTTTTGGTAGACGTGGGTCTCGGCAGTATATTAGACGACCACCTTTATGTGAGTTTTCGCCAAAATATACCTGCAAAACGGTGAGGCAAGGCGGTTCGTCAATTATGATATGGGCAAGTTTTTCGTACCATGGAGTTGGGCAAGTGTATTGGGTTAGGAACATTATGGATCGTCATCTATATGTTCAAGTCTTGAACGAAGTGATGCTACCATATGCCTCTGATGATATGCCACTAGTTTGGACTTTCCAACAGGACAACGACCCAAAGCATACAAGTAAATTGGCCAAAGAGTGGTTTTCGGCCAACCACTCAGACGTAATGGAATGACCCGCACAGGCACCCGATCTCAACCCGATTGAGAATTTATGGTGTGATTTGAAGAAAGCCGCCTGGGAAATAAAACCAACCAACAATTTTCAACTTTGGGAAGCTGTACAAAGGTCTTGGAACTCTGTTCCTGAGGAAAGATGCCAAAATTTAGTTAATTCAATGCAAAGTCGCTGCACAGCCTTTTTTGCTAACAAAGGATATTCAACTAAATACTAATATAATCTTAAGACATTACTCTATAATAAGAAATGAATTAATCATTTTTAGAAAATTTTTTTAGGCTGTGATATCTTATGAAAAGTTTCACTACTATTATTTTGACTGGCTTCATTTTTGAAGAAATTTACATTATTATTTTTCTTTAAAAAACCACATAAGTAATCTTAAGCTGTTATGTATTATTTACATCTATTATTAGTTAAGTTTCAATGAAAATTAAAATTATTTTTTTTTAAAGCTTACAAAGATGATTTTTCGTGAAATTTCGATAACCCCAATGAGCACTACTATTATTTTGACCGCAGCTGTACATGGTACACTGCCCCCAATATAAATCAATCAAACCTACAGTCGTGCCACCCCCGAACCCCTTGTTGTCTTGTTGGGTTGGTGGTCTACTAATGACCGCCATTTGCACGGCATTCTGTTGATGGCACTCACATCAGGGAAATTTATGTAATTACCATCCGAATTGGGATTGATAGCAAACGTGACACTGCCCTTTTTTGTGCGAGTAATGTTTTCCTTCCGACCGGGAAATTCCCAAACTAAATCAAGTCAATAATATCAATATTTTTATTTACTTTACTATATGTGCACACCGGTGGTGATTGAAGTCATTGAGAAAAGTCAGAGTTCGAATCTTGATTTTTTAGGAACTGAATACGGTGTTCCAAGTGAACATATCGTTCTGTTGAACCGAATATAAAAAGAATTTTTTATTCGTTTCCTTTATTTATTTGTAAGAAATTACAAAATGAACACTGTATTTGATACAACCAAATGAACAGTTCCTGAACTGAATTCGTTCCCTGACTTGTTTAGGAAATTAACACAGTGTTCACCTTCAGTGGGTCGAGTAAAATTAACTCTAATCACTGACAAAAAGGATGCTCTCAACAAACACGATATTTCCCTGACTTGCTTGGAAATGAACACAGTGTTCATTTAGAAAAATTAACTCCAATTTCCACACTGACAAAAATGAATGCTCTCAACAAACTCGATATTTTTTCAGGAAATGAACACTAGAGTTGATCCATCCACACTGAAAAACCAATGAACTAGTAGAGAAATTGATTATTTATAATTTATAATTGATTATATTACATTAATGTTTAAATAATGAACCAACAATGAACTATTCTTTTCACACTAAAAAAACCGAGTGAAAATGTAATAATTGTATTTACTTTATTATATATTTACACTTGCTTGCGATTGTACCAACTGAGGGAACTCTGTATTCATTTCCCTAATTTGCTAAGAAAATAAATACGGAGTTCATCTTCAGTTGATCCAGCAAAATGAACTCTTCATTCCGCACTGATACGGCGAATGAACTTGTTCATCTTGGTAAACATTCTGGTGGCAGCTCTTTCAACTAAGGTAGCCCCACCTGAATTCATTAACCCTTTCGTCAGGATAGTTCCAAACTGAGATCTTACCAGGTGAACGTTGCACTTCAAGCTATAAATTCTATGTTAGTCATGAAAAAACTTTGAGAATCCGCCTTGGAAACTTGATTTTTTCTTATCCACAGCAAACATTTCCTTGGCAATCACTGCACAATATTCCGTTTGTGCGCTGCTCGGCTTCGAAGAGCGTGTGATAACATCGTGCGAATATATTTGATAAATTAGGAGCTCGGTAATCTGTAAATCTGTCCGTTTTATGACTAATGGTCTCACAGGGTCTCACGGCAATTGGATCCCGATAACATTCGGAAATGTTTTTGGGGCCCCGCAAATAATTAACTTTATCTTTACGATATGCATCGTAAATGCAATGATTTCTGTGCTTTGAATAATCGCTTTTCATGGGCTTGCTAATTGGTAGAGCCGAGTGTGGACAATTCTTTGACTCATCATTGAATTTCATTGTGGCCTGCCTTAGGTTCTCCATATAGTAATTCCTTTGCTCCAAAATTCTACGATTATTCGCCATTTCTACAACCAGTGGTGGTGCTTTTTCAGCCTTGGATTTATTCAAAAATTGACAAATTCCACAAGCGCATATCGTCTGAGTTTCTGCATCTGTCTGGGAAACCGGAGAACGCCTCCTAACACTCGTAGATATTTTTTGCCTCAAGATTTCGGACGACTGACTTTCTTCCTTATCCGATAGAACGGGCAATTGTGGAAAGTTAAAAGTGGTGTGAATTTCGCATGATTCGTTTTCTATCGACTGAGATTTGGTTTCCCCCGATATCGATAATTTATCCGAAGACCCGGAATCCACCGGCCATACACTTTCCCCAGTTAAATCGAGATCTTCCGGTTCTTGAGGTTGCTCCACCTCCGAAGCTCGTCTCTCTTCATACGACTTGCTAATTTTGACGAACATGTCAAGCGCAGTTTGTCTCGCGGAGCTCCTCTCGCTCAATGATAAACTACGAAAGGTTCTTTGACTGCAAGCATCAGACACATTTGACAGAGGAGAATCATTTGAATCCTTTCTGCGCTGCTTCATCTTCTTAAAGCCATAGTCGTGAACTTTCAGCTGTGTCCCCAGCTTGAAGGCGGAACCGCTGCTGTGGGTATTCGGCTTCTTTTTATCCTTGTGTGTTTCTGAATGTCTGATTGTCCTGTTTGCTAGGTAAATTGAATCTCTGATATACCTGGGAGCAGACTTGGGCTCCTGCCATTTCTTCCAGTTGGTTGGCAAATCGAAATCACGCTTCATATTGCTGGTCAGCCCTTTGGAATTTCTTGGACCCTTGATCTCACCCTGCTCTGCCAGACTCGGCCTCAGTTCAGGGAGCTTCCGCTCGTGTAACTTCTTGTCTGGATATGCAGAAGTTCTTTGTGGTCTCTGAACCTTTATCGGTGTTTTCCTATCCATTTCAGCCTTGTTTTTTCCACGAGCTCTCTCCCGGTTAACTGAAAGCTTTCCTTTTTCTTCTGGAACCGTTTGACTTCGAACTTTTATAGAGTTTGAAGGCACAAAATAATAATGTTCAAGTTTTATAGGATGAGCTCCGGTCAATCCCGGCAAATATTTGACGCTCACTCTGGGAAGGGTTCTGGAATTGGTGGGATCCTGGAATCGCAACTCCTTTGGCAACCTCTGGCTTCCTACACCCGGCTCCAGACCGCCCAAAAGTCGAGTCTTTGGCTGCGGGGTCCTTAACTTGTTCGTGTTCAGCCTGAGAAAGGCCTCCTGCTCCCTGCTAGAGGGCCAAGCCCGCTCCGGATGAGGAACTAATCTGGAGACTGCTTGAAAAAGTGCGGGCATGGTTTTAGAATTTAAAAGGAATGCCTTTATTTTTAATATTGACAGCCAAAAGATGTTGAAAAAGGAAAGCCCACTGTTTGTTTTTGTGTTAGCAAACCTCTGTTCTGAAGCATTCGCGGAACATGCGAACGGCCTCCACAATTTTGCTAAAGAAGAGCATCCTCATCAGTCGCCAAACGCCCTTGGGCAGATCGCAGTGGATGTTGCAGGCAGCGTAGACGCACTCCTCCGGTCCAATATCGTATCCATGTCGCCCACAAAGCATGTAGTGGGTGTCGTAAATGATGTACCACGCCTCCACCGTGCAGGCCACGGCGGAGAAGAGCTCCACCATCCTGTTAAGCCGGTAGCCCAGCAGCAGGAACACCCCGAACACGAGGCAGATGATGGAAATCCCTCGAATCTGGGTGAACCTGAATCTCTCCTGGGAAGAGTAGAGCATGAGAGCCAGTAGCTCAAGAATCAGGATGACGGGATAAGCATAGACCTGTAATGCAAATAAAATACCTCTAATAACTTGAAGATTAAAGGTAATTAGCTATTTCCAAAACTGACCCAATGTGTCTGCACCAAGTTCAGTAGATATATACTCCGGTTCAGGGAGCCGATGAGGGTACTAAGCAGCAGCACGAGATAACTGTATGGTGGAATCCTTCGCCAATCCCTCCAAATGTAAAAGCACGTATAAAGGAACATGGTCAGCACCATGGAAATGGGCCCAACAGCTCCCATATATGGCATAGGATATTTCAGCAACAACTCCAGACAGGGCAGGGTGCAGGCCACCTGCAGCTGCAAATGGGAAAAAATAATACATTAGCTTTCGGCTTGGTTATCGATTGCGGCAAAAACCTACAATTAGAATGGCAAAGAACCTTCGTACCAGACGTCGTCGTAGCCCAATATCCGCAATGTCGAACTCGTAGGTCCTTGGGAAATGACCGTTGGGCAGTAAGAGCTCACATTGTACAGCGATTCCCGGGACTTCGGATTTTTGCACCACCATTACCGAGTCCATTTCATCACCCGACTGCTGTCACTCTACTGACGGATGCCTAATTAGATTTTTTTATTTGATAAGCAGCATTTTCCAGTTAATCGTTTATCTAACTCAGCGTGCTCCATTTCCATTTCATTTCCATAAACACCTTTTACCACACACACAGAGAAAAGAGCGTGCAAATATTATGATTTATCATTGAAATAATCGGAAAAGCTCTCTTAGAGTGCATCTAAAAAAAGGCCCTCTCGTTTGCTACTGAATTTAACTTCTAAGCTCATGTTGCTGCTTTGCTTGTACACTGCAAGCGAAGCATGAAAGAGGAAGAAATAAAGACAGAGAGCGTCTATGCGGCCAACTGGTCTTTTGCTTACTTAATACCCTAATTTATTCTTATTTATTATTTTAAAATAAATAAACTTCTTTTACCACACACACAGAGAAAAAAGCCTAAAAATATTCTGATTTATCATTGAAATAATCGGAAAATGCTCTCTTAGAGTGAAGCTAAGAAAAGCTCTCTCGTTCGCAACTGAGCTTAACTTCTAAGCTGTTGTTGCTGCTTTGCTTGTACATTGCAGGCAAAGCATGAAAGAGGGAGCAAATAGGAAAAATATTATGATTTATCATTGAAAACTTCGAAGAAAGCTCTCTCACTGTGTAGCTAAAAAAGCTCTCTCTCGTTCGCTACTGAGTGGAACTTTTGAGCTGTAGTTGCAGCTTTGCTTAAACAATGCAGGCGAAGCAAGAAAGAGGGAGCGATAAAGAGAAAAGAGCGGCTCTGCGTGCAACGAGGCTTTTGCTCACTATATACCCTTCCTTATTCATTATTATGTATTAATATTTTCGCATAATATAAAACAAAGGCATTGTCTCCGTCGGCACAGATGGGATGTTATATACATATTTCATTTTACTGATTAAAAATGCGACCTATAAGTTCATTACTTATCACCATTTTTTCTTGGAAGCAATACTTTTTATAAAACGGACATACATACAAGCATTAACTAATTCAAACTATCTTCTCTCCCTGCAGGTGCCCAATCGAATGGCTGCAAGTTCAACAAGAAGCCATTGTACCGGTACTCCGGCTGCCATGGCTATGATGCGTCCGCCTTCAACATCGTGCTGGGCCTCACCTCGCACTTGGACAACTCAAAGTACTCCCTGCCCAGCGACAGTCCCCGGAACATGTTCTACAAGGAGACGCTGGAGCAGGCAACCCGCATACTGGAGAGTCGGCGGCGCAACAGCAGCGACACATCCGACCATCCCTTCACGGACGACTAAGGAGGAGCGCGCAGCTAGGATTGGAGTTGGACGTGAGATTAGCCAAAGCATTTGATACAACGTTTTCTACTGACACAAAATACACAAACAGAGACACAGATACCCTCAGGAGCCGTCGGAACAAACCCAGATTAGTCGAAAACTCGGCCATGAGAGTCCCTTATGTAGACCCGCTCTGTGGTGTCCAAGACAAGACCAGAGCAGAACGAAGCACAGTAAATTATCGTAGCGTAGGTGTAGGATGTGCAACTTATCAATATATATAACAATTTAGTCAAGCCCTAGTTACTTATAAACGAGATCTGCATGAATATCTTCTGTGTGACTGTTTCCGAGCGCTTGCCTCGCGAGCATCGATAATTGTAATTGCCCTTGTTTAGTCAACTAACTCCCCCTACTGTAAATACATAAGGAAATCAAATGGCGTACATTTTGTGATTGTATTTTATAGTTACTCACACGTAGACACTCACGTATACAGTATATAAATATATAAATTTAATGTAAACTGTCCTAGAACAAGATGAGCCAAAAAAGTAAGTTAATAAATCCTGAATTACCAATACCAGTTAACAGGCGTTCCTTCTTGTTCGTTTCTAATCAAGTTATTACAGTTTTTCGTTTATGTTTATGGCACACATATTTTGATTTGTGGTTGGGAATAAAAAATTCGTTGGCTGTTGTGGCACCTAGTTAAATTTCTCCAGAATCCGAAGGACATAGATCAGTATATCAATCACATCGACGTACAGAGACAGGGCCGCGAACACATACTCCTCGGGATCGAACTGATACTGATGATTGCCGCCGATCATCATCTGGATGTCGTAGATCAGGTAAAAGCAGCCCAAAAGGGCACCGAAGCAGGAGAAAGGCAAGCTCTCCCTGTACTGTGCACCATACGGAGCCCAAAAAAACGCTGTTCCCAGAATAAGAAAGAACAAAGTTAAAGTGACCAGCACGGCACCCATAGCGGTGTAATCGACTTTGGTTTGTACGGCGTACAGGGAGAGTCCAATGACCAAAATGGCAGTAATTCCCACTCCCAACAGGACTACATTGGCGTTCATGAAGCTCGATACAGCGCCAAGCAGCAGGGACATGGTTAAGGTGTAGAGGGCCAGGCAAACTAGATTGACAGGATGCTTGCGTCTCGCGCTCTCCGAGCAGACTAAAACGATCGCAATAATGATGTTGATAACGGCAGCAACTAGAACGACAACAAGGTTCTTCTGCACAAAGTGCTTGGTGGGCTCGTGATACAGAAACACGGCCATTACGCCAAGTGTAAACAGCAATTGGACCTGCGGATGAGGGATAGATATACTTAGATGGATTAAGGATATACATATATCTCTCACGTACCCCGAAAATTCCAAACACCTTCCGGATGAAACCTTTGCGTATGCTTTGATCATCGAACACGATGCTCTTCAGTACCACAGAGTCATCTTCAAAAGAATAATCCGGGCCGCCAGCAGCTCCAGTTTCCATCAAGTGGGCACCCTGTTCTGGCACCGGGCCATGGGTCTGCGATCCAGCTCGCGGCGGAGGTGCCGGCAGTGGAATTGGTGGATAGCGATCAGTGTTATTGAGAGGGACTGAGAAAGAAAGCAAAATATAAATATTTATAAACGGTTCTCAACCTAAGATCTTAATAACTTTGAGGGATTTTCCCCATGATTATTAATCCCACGAATAACACACTTGGAATTCTGATGAAGCATGAGTAATGTTCCTTCTACATGTACAGCATCTGTATCTAGATATCGCGATCTTTCGTCTTTTTATGTAGGGGATTCCCCGTTCAAACTTTTTCAGTATTCGTTTCCGCCAAGCTTATACAAATATTTGTACAGCACTACACAGAGAAAAATCTTACAATCCTCATAACTTTTTGTAACAATAAAACAAGTTAATTTGTGGTTCTAACCTTGAGTTCAATTTCTGAAAGCTCACTTTTTCAGCTTTCTAAATAAGACACTATTAAATAAGTAATTATGCTATTTATTTAAAGCAATTAGTTCGAAAAATGAAACATGATAAGCTAAATAATATCAAGAATAAATAAAATTATCTCCCTTTTGTTTGTTGTGCAGCGATCTTTCCAATGCAGAATATTTATATTTAAACACGTTTATCTTATGCAAATATTTTATTTGCGCCCTCTCCGAATTCGGTATAATGTGGATGAGTCAATTAAATCCTGCTGACACTGCTTTACTGTTACTGTTGCGCTTATAAAAACATATATACGTATGTACATATGTACAAATGTAAAGAGGATGCGGCTAACTTACCGGCATCCGGCGAATTAATATCTTTCAAGGGTTTTTGCCCTTTGCTTTCTTCTTTGTCTGAAAACATATCGAATACTTTTGACGAAGTAAAGATGGAAATACTTTTCTTGCTTTCGCGTTGAAGCTATTCGATCCGGCGAGTGCGAAGATAGAAATGCAAAACAATCTGAAAGAAATCTGGGAGTATCTGGGGAGTGGGGTCAGTCAGTGGGGCTGCCAGACTTGCTTGGAGAACAAGTGGCTAGAACAGAGTTGCCCAACTGCCTATAAACCGCGCGCTGAAAAGCAGAAATTTTAAATATTGCCATTGAAAGCTTTTTAAACAAGTTCAGAACGAGTTGAGAAGCACGTTGTAGGTGGCTTTAGACACCGAACAATAAAATATAAGTAGTTTTAACCACGATAAGCCTAAATTATTGCTTTAAATGTTTGCTATCGATGTGTTATCGTGCCCAAATTGTTGGTGAAATACAACAATTTTGGCGGGAAACAGAACTGTTGGCGCCGGCTGTAAAGCTTCTAATAGCTCCCATTAAAACGAACTGAATTGATTATACTTATTTATTATTTCACATATTTATCAAAAACAGAGTAGTGAGAGAGAGAGCTTTAAAAAATCTTCCACTCCCGGCGTGTTCTCTTTTGCGTTACTTTTTGAATCATCGGCTTTATTGCCGGTGGCGTCGTTTACATATATCGCGCTATCGCGCCACCCATCGGCTTATCGCTATCGCTTTCGCTATGGCTATCGGCCGGTAACTTTTAAAATTTGAGGCTGACTGCATCGGCGGTAACATTCCCCCCCACGTAAACAGCTTTAGGGGTTTACTTCTGCTCTGAGGCGATGTCCAGCACTGCTATTTTCGTTGCAGGCCGTACCATAGTGCCATGTTGTGTTTTTATGGAGGCTGACCGTACTTGACCATCCTTCGCGGTGGTGACGTCTATAATTCTCCCTTTGGGCCAGAGATTCCTTGGTAGATTCTCATCCACGACGATGACGATGTCCCCGATTGCAATTGGAGGTCGCTTTGCGAACCACTTGGATCTCCTAGTGATTATCGGGGTGTATTCCTTTACCCACCTCTGCCAAAATAGATCTGCAAAACTTTGTGCCTGGCGCCAGCGTTGTTTTAAACTTGTGTCGCTGGTAATCGGTGGCTTGTACCCGTCTGCTGATCCTAGCAACAAGTGGTTTGGAGTTAGTGCGTCGTCCTCCTCAGCTTCCAATGATACAAATGTAAGTGGGCGAGAGTTTATAACATATTCGGCGTTCATCAACGCATTTCGCAGACTCTCGTCGTTATAGTTGTTATTCGGACAAATAGATTTGAGCACTGCTTTGATAGATCGAATCAACCGTTCCCAGGCGCCACCCATATGCGGTGCAGCAGGTGGATTGAATCGCCATTTGATCTCATCGTATTTTATAGTAAGGCATTGGAAATCCGCGTTTTTTAGTTCTTCTTTGACCAGCTTTTCTGTTGCCTTAAAATTCGTTCCATTATCCGAGAATATCTCTCTTGGAGTCCCGCGACGCGACATGAAATTGGTAAGGCACATTATGCAAGAGTTTGTGTCCAGGCTATAGGCTATTTCGATGTGAACAGCTCGAAGAGTGAGACAGGTAAAGATGACACCCCATCGTTCAAAGAAATCGATTCCGGTATAGGTGAAAGGTCTCTCGAAGCTGGCGATTCTGGCGTAGGGTAGTGGGGCCATTTGCGGCGGCTTAGGAGTTGCAGAATTATTTTTGCAACGTTGGCACGCATTCCTTGCCGTTTTGTATGCTACTCGCAATTGGGGAATGTAAAATTTGCTTCGGATTAAGTTAATCGTTCCCTCATGAAGCATGTGGTGATTCTTCTCGTGAAGATCCTTTATGATCAGGTATGTAACTCTGTGTCTCTTCGGTAGCACGATTTGGTCGTCATTTTGGTTCAAGGTGCCGGAACGTCCTTGAGTACGTAACAGTCCTGCGTCGTCGATGTAAATATTTAGGCCCAACAGAACGCTAGGTTTCTTGAGATATTCATTGTGTTGAAGTAAGTCAAGTTCCGGTTTGAATGTATCTCGTTGGGCCTTCCGCATAAGCAGGTGCTTTGCCGTCGCGATGAGTTCGGGTGTAAGTGTCTTTACTATAGGCTCTGCTTTGCACTTTGCTCGGATTATTTGCACGTACAGAAGAAATGTTGCAGTCGCTCGATACAGGCGCTTCCAATCTGAAAAGAATTCCACATTTAAGTCTATCGCATCTGGCACTACATTTCTTATCACCAGAACGACTTTTCGCGTCTCAGAATTGTCGGCTTCAGGAAGTGCTGTGGGCTGTTTGGGCCATGAGCCCGTGGATTGCTGGAGAAATTTCGGTCCGTTCACCCAATCTTCAGCGTTCGGTTTTAGGAGAAACTTCGTGGCCATGTCTGCAGGGTTCAGCTTAGTCGGCACCCATCCCCATTGACTTGCGTTTGTAGTCTCCGTGATTTCTCCGACTCTGTGCATGACGAAAGCATAAAAATTTCGAGGATCCATGGTTAGCCAAGAAAGTACCGTC